>JAABNY020000063.1:19461261-19480523 GCA_015164015.2 Brevimyrus niger | reverse complement strand
TGGCTACGACGCCTTACAGTTTTGTGCTTCAGACACCTGATATGGATTTTTTACTCTAGCTATTTATAAAAGTTGCAGTAATCAAAGACCCGGCTGTGGATTCGGCGTGGGGAATGAGATCGCCTGTGAGTCCACACTCCGCAGAACCACACCAACGAGGTGAAATCGAGCCACAGCACAGCTGCTGCCTCTTTCTTTTAAGTCATTCCTCTTGCTGCTTCCTGTGAGACTTCTTATGTTTTTGCTGTAAAAATTATTTCTGACATTCTGTAAACAAAAAAAAAGGTTTCTGTATGTAATTCTGCTCACACTTTAGTTGCATTTGCAGGTAATGACATTGGCTGGGGGCTACAGAAAGTCTGATTGGCTGGATTTTATTGTGTTGTGTAACACTCAGGGTGTCTCAAGTGAATTTCTGCAGGCTTATGACTCGTCATCAGCTCTGACCCAGTATATCACCCTGGAGGTGTCTGTCAAATCGCAGAAGCCGCAGACTAGTGTCCAATTCCCCAAATTATGAACACAGTTCTGCCCCTGTCCCCACCCCCACTGTGTCTCCCCTTGTGAGGAAAAATAAAGAAGCAGAGGCTTCGGTTGAGTTTTTTGTACTCTGTGGAGATCTGTTTGTTAATAACGGAGCGAAAAGAGGCGGCGTGTCACGGCCGGACTCTGTGAGATAGAAAGCAGCCGATCGACGGGATTGGCTGGCTGATCCGCGGGAGAGCTGCACTGCGGCGGCTCGTTGAGGAGGAGCGGGGGGGGCGTGGGCGTGGGGGGGGGGGGGCGGGGGCCCGGGGGGGGCGGGTGGGGGGGGGGGGGGGGGGGGGGGGGGGGGGGGGGGGGGGGGGGGGGGCCACGTGGGTGAGGAGCTGCAGGGGAAAGCGTGCTGGGTTTGCCAGTGGGAACAGAGCCCACTGTGATAGACTTCAGGGTGCAGAGTAAGTGCCACTAATGGCTGCTTCAGATTCTATGTCCCTTAAATTATGTCATGGACTATCTGTGGAATCTCTCTCTATGTACAGTAATTAGCTTTATATGTAACCCCAAGAATCAGAATCCTTGATAAAAGTCATATGGATTCATGTATTTTCCGCTCTAAAAGCATTTTACTTAAATGTCTTAACCTTTTTCATTTCTCCAGTATAATGTTGAAATGAAAACATGAAAATTCCCCTAAATGACTGGAGTATTCTCCACACATTAACTCTCCGACCCATCCAATTATAGACCAACATTGAGGTACCTCCTTATATATGCTTCTGTGCCTGTTATGGAGTAACTGGAGTGTTCCCTTTACGATATTACTGCTTATGTGTGAAGGTCTTGGAGAGCCTTTTTGTTTCCTTAAATTAGCTTGACAGGGTTATATGGGGACAAAGGAAGCATACATGAGATCTGGGCCAAACTGTGGTGTGAGATTCAGGTCCTTTGCAGAGGAAGAACGTGCAACACAGACTATAAGGAGGATTTTTTCCTGCATATTGGATCCAGGGTGTCCTGAATGCACCCAAGCCTTGTGATCTGTGCTTCATGGGACAGCTCCCCCCACCCCACCCTGTCACCAAGGTGGTCCCAATATGGATGTATGTTTTGAGCAAAAATTAATACCCCATGTGACAATCCATTAATAATAAAATTCTTTATAAAAAATGATTTCGTAGTGATGCTTAACGATTACTGAGGACAAAAGTCTCCTAATGTTCTCCTGATACTACTTTGGGAAGATGATTAAAGGGTTTCCACAGAGTTATTAGGAGTGTGTATGCAGTGTGATGCTGTATAAACAGCATTGTAGTGCACCAGTCACTTGTAGGCCATCATAATTTATCTTTCAAGCTGAAGGACCTTTTATACCATGATAAACAGTACTTCCTGTGTATGCGATGCATGCCTGCTGAGGGACATGCTGAGATACAAGCTTGTTAATGGGACACACGCCGCTCAAGAGATCTGAAGATGCCTCCCTCCACAGTCCTTGAACCGTCATTCAGTTACATGTGCGTCTGTGTTTCAAGATTTTTCTGTTCACCGTTTCCTGCCTGTAGTGCTCTGCTCGTCAACGCACAGCCTGGAGAAAATTTCCTAGTTGGTTTAATTTTGCTTCAGATGCTGTTCCCCTTTATTTCCCCTTAAGTATTAAGAATGCTGGATTTCTATTCCTGTACTATTACCTACATGTGGATAGGTGTGTCTTACTGCCGAAATTATGTTGCATGAGTATAAACTGGTAGAAAAAAACAGCCACTTGTCACCAAAGGGTCCTGGTGGCAGTACCCAGGGCTTCTGTCCAGCTCCTTTGAACAGAAAGTGCTTAGCTCAGTCCCTGCCCCACTCAGCACTGATTGGCCTGGCCCACCACTGCGTTTGGAAGATTAATCTTGGTGCAGTGTGGAGAAGTAGCCAGGGCAACGGCTTTGCCACGGTGGCCTGTGAGGGACACACTGTGCTGCTGGGGTGACCTTCAGTTAGCGCCGTGTTGTTCTCACTCCATGGGATTCCTGTGTGTCTTTCATGTGTGTATGTAATAGTACCGGCGCACGCATGCATGTGTCTGCTGTTCTTGGTTAATCATTTTCTTGTGGTGACACCAAATGATTTAAAACCCACCTATACAACACAATCAGGTCCCGCATCTGAAGGAAAGCTGTACAGCTCTGTGCAGCTTCAGGAAAGTCAGGGGTTAAGTATTGCTTTTAGGAATACAGGATAGTGGTGGCTAGTTTTATTGCTTTTTCATAAAGAATACAAGAATATTTTTGGTGGGTAATGAAGAATTCTGTAGCTCACAAAGCAGCATCTGATAATGATAGTACACTTGACCGAGGGAACAGAGTTAACTTATATTTTGTATAAATCACCCTGGGGGAGGGGGGGTTACAATTGTGGGTTACAGCTTTTTGTGTGTGTGTGTGTCTGTGTGCACGTGTACACACTCATGCGCGCATGTGCATATATGTGTCTGTGAGTTTACATTTCTCCTCATTGTCATACAGGTTGTATGCATTTTCCCACATTTCTGAACTAAGATTTACATGGATTTGTATCAACAAATAGTCTACAATGTCTTATGGCGCTATCTCTAATGGACCGGCATCCCGTCCAGCAACACTCCTGCCCTGTGTTTTTTCTGGGATAGACTCCAGTCCCAGCATGCCTCATTGCTGGATATGCAGTTATGGAAAACTGAAGCAAATTGAATCTGAATTTTGTGCAGGGTACATACTTTATCTCAAAGTTCAACACTGGATGAATTCCTCTACCCCACATGAAAAACATCTGCAAAGTTACACATAGGATTACAGTCAGTTTCTGGTGGATCACACCATTTTTGAAGGCGGGGGGTGGGGGGACGTTAATAGCGCTGCACGACGAGTTTTTGCTTAGTTCAACGGGATTTACCCATTGCTGACGGCGTAGGAAAGACCATGTGATTGGTTTGCAAAGTGAAGCACCCTTCTTATATACCGTTTGATTATGGATCAACTCAAATAATATATGTAAAAGTAACGGCAGATCATTTGTATTCTGTATCTGTGATTTTGCCATGTCTAGAGTGGCGATTCTAAACCCATGAGTTGCGACCCAAATTCGCAAAATTTTGGAAGGGTCGCTAGGCAGGTGCATATGTAAGCATTTTAAAACCAAGCAAGCTCCAATTCTCATCCAGGAGCATATTTCCCAGCCCCTAACATACATACATATATATATAAACGGATCTAGGGTCTGCAAATACTTAGTGCAAAATTTGTGAACATTCAGACAATCCAAGAAAGCAAACCACAGATGCTTAATTTAAAATTCAGTGGCACAATCAATCAGATTTGCGTGATAGGTGTTGATTACCGTAAATTGCAGAGTGCATTTGTGCTTGATCATAGCGTAAATTTAAACCTATACTTGACATAGGTCTATAGTACGGTGGCGAAAGAGAGGGCATGGTAAAAAGAAAATATTGGGTCGCGGTGGAAATAAAGTTGAAAACTAGTCTAGAGGGTGTGTTTAGCTCGCACACGATAGGTCAAAGCTGCAGTGTGTACTAAACTCAGATTTGTTTATCCCATTACATGGGTTTCTCAATGCGTGAGAAAATTGCAGAATTACATAAGTGACGCTGTTATATTCGCTATTTCTTCGGCATTTGTTACTCGTTTAATATGGTGTTGCGGTTAACATACGAGTACATAAGGGATTTTGAAATTTACGGTCTTACGGTGTTGGGACATGCGACAGCGGGTCTTACTGCTTAAATGAATTTTCCGTACTCAAAATGACAAGCTTCGGTAATTCGGAGAATGCATGCCACTAAGCTTACATAGTAATTATGCAATTTAATTTAAGTTTGTTTTCTTAGATTAGGGTCTCACAGGCGCAGAACTCTCGTTCCCACGCATAAGCCGGTTGCGGTATCAGCACAGGACCTTGCAGTTATATTTTCCAGTCTGGTGCTTTTTTAGCTTTGCTAAGAAAGAACCGTCATTATAAAGTCACTGGCGAAAAACTGAAGCATAAATGGACGAAAAGTAACCTCTAAAATGATTTTCGATTAATAGTGATCAAGCGCGAAACACAAACGATGAAACAACATGGGGGTGTTAATGATGGTCCGAATTAATATAATTACTGTTTAGAGTCTCATTTGTGGTTGACTATATACTTACACCCCGCTAGTTACATCCGTAATTCAGCAAGGAATAGCTGGGCTTGCAGCTCACAAAATAGAACCCCGATATTTTTTCTTACAGTCAGCGTAATCTAGTATTTATCAATCCTGTCCCATGTCTTTGAAATAAAAGAACTGGAAATTAATAGGATGACAGAACTGAGAGTATAATACGTTAATGTCTCAGGTGCATATGTAATTTATGAACTATACTACGGACACAATATTTCTTACTGATCCTGCAATAACTAACGGCTAAATTGTTGTTTAAACATATTTAAACCTGCCACTCTAGCCGAAGTACCGATGGTTAAAAATGTAGTTTTAGCTGAGTAAATTAAAATGTTTTTGACGCAACCATCGGGCCAGCAAATGCAAGAAGTATATTTCGTTGAATAGAAGTGTACGGTTTATTGTAACGGGATGCTGTCACTGCATTGAGATTCACCAGCAACTAATCCAATGCATGCGTTCGAAAATCCTCCAATATAGGTTATAGAGAGAAAAATAGCCCTCAGCATAAGAAGGCTGAACTGGAGATTTTTCGGTCAGACTTAACTGGTGAGATCTTTAACAGCAAAAGTTATCAATTATGTACTGACTAATTTACTGACAATCTAATGTACTGACAGTTCAATTAGTGTGTGTTTAACCTGTGACTCATTGCTGATATGCAGGAAGCTTTATTTTCAGTAATAATGAGGTTCTACCGCTGTATACTACCATATAACCCGTGCTTTGTTCTTGTGACATCCAGATCAGGTCTGCCTGTGTACTTCTGTGTTTAACAGAGCTCTGACAATAAAATGATCTCATTCTGTTAAGCACAAAACCACACTCGTAACTTTGGCTACCCAAAACCCTTCCTTGGTTAACATTGTATTACTGTATATATTATTGCTTCCCAGGTTAGTTAAGGTACAGTGAAATGTTTTTTAGTCCTACAAATGAACTGTTTTCTGGAAAATATGTGTGTGTGTTATATAATGCACAGTGATGGCTTCTATAAGTTTATACAAATGTAAGTAGCATAAAAACCAAGCATTAATCTGGATTGGGGTTGCATGGTGAAAATGATCTGACCAGGGCAGCCCTGCTTTATACCTTCATCTACTGTACAGAAAGAAAAGTCTGAAGATGCTTTTGTTTCTGTATCTGATATTGCAAAACCCTTTTTTCTCTCTGCTGAATTTGCTATTTTTCATAATTCTAAAGAGCTTTATACTATGTAAATGTATGTTTCTTGGCTCAGGCCTTTTTATATACATTGTGTGTCGCTGTTCCAGTACTGCTGAGTGTATGAATGTCTTAACTGGTGGTTTTGTATGTGACTATTTTCATATTGTGTGTGTGTGTGTGTGTGTGTGTGTGTGTGTGTGTGTGTGTGTGTGTGTGTGTGTGTGTGTGTGTGTGTGTGTGTGAAATGTTTGTGTAGATACCTATTTCTGTTTTTGGCGTATTGCACATATGATTGTTTTTGGTTGTGGCTCTTGTCACGTGTGTCCCCATAAGCTGATTACTGTGTATTAGGGTTCATGCAGCTGTATTATTTCGGGTTGTGTTTTGTATGTTTGTGTCTGAGCTGTAGTGTGTGTGTTTGTGTAGTTCAGTCCCGGATGACTCCGCCCCTTCTCCCGCCACTGTGCGTCTCTCTGCAGGGGAAGACCGGCCCCGGGACAACGCTGCGGGGGCGGCAGATGGCCAGGCAGCGGGAAGTGGCGCGGGGGGCGACGCGGGTGGCAGTCGGCGGAAGCTCCGCTGCTGCGTGAGGGTTACGGCTGCCCAGGTGCGCAAGGCCTTGTGGGGCGTCGTCATGGTGATGTGCGTCTGCTCGTCATGGGCGGGTTCCACCCAGCTGGCCAAGCTCACCTTCAGGCAGTTTGACGCCCCCTTCACCCTCACCTGGTTCGCCACCACCTGGAACTGCCTCTTCTTCCCCCTGTACTACGTGGGACACCTGTGCAAAAGCACAGAGAGGCAGACTCCGAAACAGAGGTTCAGGTAAGGACACAATTCACCTCTGGCGGGTGCCAGAGCTCACATTGTTTGTTTAAACAGCATTTCTCATTGGCTCCGGTTACTATAGAATTCAGCATATTTACAGTGGTTATTCTTCTTTGACTAGTTCAGTGGTCTTGATCCTTATTGCTTCACCATCGGAGTTCGTAACTTAATTTCCCCCCTTTACACTAAGCACCTGCAGTCAAATTGTTTCTGCTTTTGTACTATAAAGGAAAAAGGAGATGGAGGTCAGGGTTCAGGAGTAGGTGTCAGTCATATGGATGAAGTCATACCGTTTCCATCCCCATTCCAGTCATGCATGTTCAGTCATTTGTTGAGGAAACCCTCTCTGTGGGTCTTTTCGCCGTGAGATGTAGCGAGGGATGTGACAGGATTGTCATTCCGCTCAGCCTCCCCCCACACTAACATACTCTGCATTAATCCTGACGAGAACACGTCCCCCTCCGTACCCAGTGTATGGTGCATACTGAGCAGCAGGGCTGCTGTCACTGTGCCCACACATCGCACGGTACCTCTGCCTCTGGATACAAGCACCAGCATGTGAAAGCACAAGCATGTGAAAGCACGAACCCTGTCACAAGTGTGTTGTCCTGCAGTGGCTTCTGGGATTGCTGGTGCGGCCCACCAGTGTACCATAGCTGTGTTTGTTTTTAGTCTTTTTTTGTTTTTGTGACCTGTGTGCAGTTGAGCTCAGCCATTTTTCTCAGGTTTTCCGTAGTTTAACTCCTATGTATTATGATTTTCTGATGGATTTTTACACATCTTTAAGAAAGAAAGACTGCAAAGAGTGAATGAAAATATTCAGGTGTTGGACACTCAATTCTCGACTTGATGTGCTTGTTGGAGTACTTATCCTCATCAGCTGAGACTAACACTTTAAGAACCCCTGGGTTGTGATTACCCATGAGGCCCCAGAGAAAAGCAGGTTAAGGTGGTTGTCTGCTATTGATCCTGGACGCGAGCCAGAATCTGTAATGAAATGAGAGGAAACCCTGACCTCATATTCCTTAAGTTACTGTTGTGTAGCTGCTTGTTTAAAAAATGCTTGTCCCTAAGCACTGCTCCTGGCTCTCTTGCATGTCTTTGACAGATACAATATTGAGAGATTCAGAGAGATTTACTGCTGAAATGTCAGGGCTTGCAAGTATAATTTCAGTGTTTAATTGTGAAATGACCTACACTGTCCCAGCCGGTTTCAGTAACATGTCTAGCCATAGATTTCAGCGACTGACTGATGGTTCAGAACATCTGAGTGCCAGGCTCTGCTCATACTGTCAGAGCACTTCCACATGCAAGGTGGCTGGGAGGGAGAGCGGAGAATCGAGAGCTTTTAGGGCAGCGCAGGAAATGGTGGTGTGACAAAACGCAACCTGCCGTCGGAGTGCTGGCCAGCGACGTGGAAGGAGGAAGCTTGCCAGTGCTCTGGGTAATAACAGAGCTGTGGGCTTCGGGCCCGATACTCAGTATGGACACTTTGCTTCCGAGTTACAGGGGCAGTTATAGGGACTTATGGGGAAATTGATAGAGTAACTCTACAAGTGGTCAGCCACAAGGATAACAGACAATAATTCATAGAGCTCCTACAGTATTTGAAGTATTTTGTAGGGTTGGTAAAAAATTCCAGAAACTTTCTATTCCTTGGGGAATTTTGGAAATATTCCAAGTTGGAAACTTTCTATGGGAATTATCAGGAATACATGGCAATTAATGGAAAATTCCCAGAATTTTTCAACCCTAGTACTGTGACTTCTGTATGACAGGGGAGGCGGAGGAGGGTATGAGAGGGACCGTGATCCACACGGAGGGGCCAACCTTATAAATAGGCAATGATTTGTTTTGAATCAGTGAGTGATGGGGAGGGGGTACTTAGCTGGGGTACCATGCCCCTGTGCCCCCATCCCTGAATACACACCTACTATATGGTATTTGTAGCATAGTATCAGTACCATAGTACTGTATGTGTGAGTGTGTGCTTATTTTTTACTGTGTTACCGTGTTTATTAATACAGTGTGAAATGTGAAACAGATGGACTTACGTATGTTTCTGTGTATTAATGCTGTGCTCTCTGTGCGTCGCATGTGTGTGTTCATTAACACTGTGTTCTCTGTGTGCTGTGTGTGTTGGCGCGCCTGTGTGTGTGTGTGTGTGTGTGATCCTCTGTAGGGAGTGCTGCAGGTTCTTTGGAGATGACGGTCTGACAGCGAAGGTGTTCTTCACCAAGGTGGCCCCCTTCGGCCTGCTGTGGACCTTGACAAACTACCTATACTTTCAGGCGCTCCGCAAGATCAACACCACCGACGTGTCCACACTTTTCTGCTGCAACAAGGCCTTCGTTTTCCTGCTGTCCTGGATAGTGCTTCGCGATCGCTTCATGGGCGTCAGGGTGAGTTTGCCCTTCACGATGTCCAGGGTTAATGTGTGCTCGGTGTTGTATGGTGCGTGCTTATCAAAATCTACTGGAGTCACAGTTCATAGCCTTGAAGGTCTGCATTACGTAATAATGCCGCATTATGTAATAACTTGACAAAATGTACCATTTATAGAACTATTTTATATTGCAAAATTATCCTATTGTTATTAAAATGATCATAATTATTATCATCATTTAGTATGTTACATTCTGTTGTTAATACAGGACGCAGCGTTATTACAGAATGTGTTCTAACAGGGGTACAAGTCATTCTTCTCAGTTTAAGTGTGTGTCCTAAATCGCATATTCCCATACGACCTGGATGTTTTCCAGTGATGTAGCTTGAATTGGCTTTCGATTCAACTTAGGTAACTGGGCATTGTTTTCTAATTATATTTATATAGAGATAGCACTTACTGTGCCTTCTTGACAAAAAATCTAAGCAAGTGACATTCTTTGTCACTTTAGTGGTCTTGTGGGATAGCATAACATCCATCAGTTGGACACTTTGGAATTTTGCAGGATGCTGTACGTCATCCAGGTACCATTTGCCTACTTTCACAACCACACCGAGGACTTGGACATACTGCTGGCTTTGCATACTATATCTGGCCTACTACATAGCAAACAAGTATGCAATTTTGGATGCAGCCTAACAAAGCTGAAACTTGTTATTTATGTGATTTAGTAACCTTCGGAATGCTACTGTATACTTGTGTGTTGTGAGTGTGCCTGCTTGTCCATGTTTGTATGAGCATTTCTGTGTGATGACCATCCAGCAATCATAAAAAATGCCCCCTCCTTGCAGTTTATAGAGTCAGCTTGGCAGTGATTCACTGAGCACTAGAGGTTGGCATGGACAGTGTGGCTCTAAAATAATTGTCTTCTAATGATTTTGTGGTGGATAAACGAGGCTCTTTCGTTGCTTTTGATTAGAGTGTGTATGTAAGGCTGGCTCCTTTTAGTATGAACCTACAGTGGTAGGTGTCCCAAAAGGCCAAACAGGGACATCATCACTTCATAGTTTGCAGTTGTGTAAAAATAGGGGCATGAAGAGTATATGTACAATCACTGGCTTTTTTGATAGAAAGCCATTTTTAGCAAATTAGTCAACTGTACGTATTTGAATAAAGGATGCACTATGAAAGTCCTTTAGCAAAACGGGTAAATGTGGTAAGGTCGCGGTCACGTCGTGTGACTTTGCAGGGCATGCGTTCAAGGTGGCGGCTCCTCTGAGGCAAAAAGATGCTGCGTTCCTCCCCTATGAAGACACGAATGCGCGGGAGCCGCTTTCACAGCAGGTGCCATCACACCGCGTGATGACAGCCACAGAGATGAACTCTACCTCCTGGCATTATGTACAGCATGGCTCGGCTTAACCTGACCTCCCACCCCCCTCAGAGAGACTGGTGGGGAGGAGAGAGGTGACAGGGGCAGGGGGCACAATCGCAGCAGGAAAGGGGCAAGGGGAGAAGATTTTAGCATGGGTTGGGTGTCGGGCGTTTTGAGTTGGCATCCATCCAACCCTCCTGCTGTCAGGCTTTCATCTCCGCAGCTGCTCTCCTCACTACACGCTCCCTCTCTCCCTCCCCTTCCTTTTCTTCTCATCTTTACTCTCTTGGTGATGAAAATGTCATGTAATACAGTTCCAGCCCCCCCCCCCCCCCCCCAGTGTGCTAGAAGGATTTTATTTCTGTAGCAGGTCCTGGACTCTAGAAGCTAGAAATGAAGGCGGAGACCGGAGAAACTCCCCCTTTATAGCACGACTGCTCTACTGCAGAAATCTTAAGATATCTGAGTGGACTTGGGCACAGGGTATGAGAAGGGCAGCAGTGTGAGCGTGTAGGAGATTTGGGATCATTCTCATCACGCGATCATTCTCTGGATCGTTTATGACATTTTGCAATCGATTTGACTTCAAGTGTGTCAGGAAGTGGATTATAGCCCCGCTGTCCAAAGTGGAGAGTTTTTGACGAACGGCGCCCTCTTGTGTTTTGGTTGTAAGACCTGGGAGAGCTGCCGTTTGTATCATGCCTGGACAATGCGTCCTTTGAAACTCAAGGCAGCAGAACCACACGATCTCTGGTAGGTTTGCAGAATAGCTTCACCCCGCAGGAATGGGGACCGCACGTGACCGACGTCTCATCCGTTGTATCACAGAAAGTTCCGTTTTGTCAGGGCTCCTCCGCTGGGGGGGGCGAGTATAGGCTGCTCGTTTGTCTTCCTGACACCCTGCTAATGCAGAGCTAATCTGCTTGGGCAGCGCGCCTGCTCCCCATTCATCACCCACGCACACCCCCAGCCCTGACCTCTGTGCTGAAGGGTCAACCCATACTACTTGTCACTTGACTTTAACAAAGGAACAATGTTTTATACATAATATCTTTTGAAAATGTATGCTGGACGCATGCTTTACCTTTTGTACAGAATGTAGATGTGTGCTCATATTCATCTTTGGTTAGGTATTCAGGCTTTGCTGTTCGATGGTGTCTGTATGGTGAGTATGTGATGTCACAACAATGACTTTGATGCAGGTGAAACTGAACGGGGCGTGAAGAGGTACATAAGGACCAACTGAACTTCTCGGTGGGGTCGATCAGTTCCAAAGGATGTTCAACGTGGTTTGGGTACACTGAAATGATGGCATGAAATGAAGTCTTAAAAGTGCTTAAATGTTATTTTCTGTAAGGGCTTGAAATGGCAAATTGAATTGGGAGAGAGGTACCCAAGAAATTTTCCTGAGAAAAATTCGAGAAGGGCAAAGTTTGAGAAGGGAATATGCCTATGTGGCTGCGGAGAGAGTTAGCGGTGCTCACCCTGCCCACAAGTCACTCCCCACGTTACCTCACTGTGGAGGTGCTTTCGCCTGAATATTTCAGTTTCATTCGGCTCTAGGGCTAGGTAGATCCTCCCAGCAGGGGGAGCAGCTGACAATCCACATGGTTTGATTGCACTGCACAGTTGAGCAGGAGTGTCAGTGTAAGAGCAGTGTGCTTTGACATATATTATCAACACCTGCAGGACTCCTCCCTCATATGGGATATGATTATGTATCAGGGGTTGGAGCTGAGATGACACTAGAGCGCCCCTAGTGGCCACTGGAGTGTATTTTAATACACTTTCAGCAGATATACAGTACAGTACTAGGCAGTTTTGAAGAACTTTCTTGTCACAAATTTGGGATAGAAGAATAAATCAAATGGTTTGCTTTTTTAATATTTATGTGTTATCCTAATTTTTAGAAACCTACCATGATCGGGAGTGGAATGCAACAGATATTAGTCTGTATTAGCATTTTCTTATTCATTACCTTATGAGGTTCTTGGGGCTGCCTGAGCTAATTGGTGGTGCTGGCTTTATGGCATCTGTGAAGCAGTAGCACATGCAGATGGGTAAAAGGAGTTCTGTAGTGGGTTTGAGATGGGAGGGAATAGAAAGTAGATCATTTGGGGGAGCTTGGGTCAGGAAAGCGATGAAAATAGCAAACCATTTTGAGCTCTCCCTGTAACACCTGTCTTTGCCCTCCCCCATGCTTAGCCAAGCCCACCCACTGGCTGTCACACTCTGACCAGCAGACTCTGGGGAGTCCTGTAGCACCCCATACGGAGTCCATATGGAAGGCCAAAGCCTCCCACCTGACAGCCCGCAACAAGATGAGACTTCGCAAAGCTTACAGCTGTAGTTTTATTTCATTATATTCAGACTATTTATACTCTTGTTCTATTCGATAGGGATTTCAAAAAGGGTCATTCCACATCAAATCATCAGTTTCGGACCTCATTGTCAAGGATTCTGACAAACTTGGCATGCTGATTTGGTCACATGAGTCATGCAACTGAAACTGGGCGTGTCTTGGATCAATATTGAGGGAGATATAAGCGAACAGTTTGAACTTTTTTTTTGGGGGGTGGGTATGATTTTGACTGGCTATATTTACCTTAATATAAGCTGCACAGAAATGGTCCTAATACTGTTTTAAATCTATTGTCCAGCCCTATAGATTGAACAAATAATATGCCACCCCCATATGAATAATCACTATGTACTGTAATAACTGATTCAAAATCCAATAACAAAATAACCTATATTTCAAAATTGATAAATTTTTTGCTAAAGCTAGATCATAATGTCATGAACATCTCCATTTTTGGTCCTTGGTTTTTAAGTTGTTGCTGAGATATCTTGATTTAAAGGTAGCATCACATGGTTTCATATCACTAATGGGCCTTTTTAATGGCAGCCAAACTGACATGAAATAATATAACAAGAACAGGTGGAAGTAATAACAATAATTAAGGTTACAATATGCTACAATGAAATTTAATGTAAGCTTCATTAATATCATTGCAGACAGATGTACTTGCCATACTATTTAAAGGGCCCACATGGCTAGTAAATATGGCTAATAAATGCCCTGCTTTCATCAGAGGTGAGTGAGGTGTGCAAATCGGTCCAGTGTAAGTGCACACTGAGGGAATCACTCGACTTTGCAGGCATCAAAGGTTATGTCATTGCTGCATATGATGATAATTGGTGGCTAGGATGTGTTGAAGAAACTATGCCCAGCATTGGAGTGTTGAGACTGAACTTTTTTCATCCTCATGGACCATCTCCATCCTATTCATTCCCACGCCATCCTGATAGACTTCTTATGGATCATCAGAATGTGCTTTTAGTACCTGAACCTGTGACAACAGCAGGGCAGACATACACAACTTCAAGTAAACACAATAGCTCCATCAAAGGGTCTGACGGACTGTAAATTTAGAGTACAGTGGAACCTCGGATTACGAGTAACGCAGTTTAGGAGTGTTCTGCAAGACGAGCAAAGTCCTGGTTTACGAGCACCAGGTGCGGTAAAACCTTGGATTGCGAGTAACTTGCTCTGTGAGTGTTTTGAAAGATAAGCACAATTTTTAAATAAATTTTAACTTGATAAATGAGCAAGATCTTGCAATACGAGTATTACGTATACACTTTGTCTGTCAAGTGTCACGTGATCACAACTGAGCCAATGGTTCTTCTCTCTCTGATTCGCTGCGGGATTGTGGGTAATCGTCTCCCATGCTCGGTCTCGGTCAGCATGCTTCACTCGTATAGTCAAAATTTAGTAGAAAAGCACCACCCAAATCGTAGCAGTGCCAGCGATTAATCTGTTTAACGACGATGCAATGTCCATATTTCCGTGAAATCAAAAAGGAAACAAAAGCAGCTGTCATTGGATAGGTTCTTTGTTAAAGTCACACAAAAAGAAAAAGATTCCAGTGAGCCAACAGATAGCAGTGACTTCGTTATTTAAAGTGAAAATCAACAAACTGTCTACAAAATAACCCTCCTCTTCTCCTCTCTCTCGTCTCCCTAACACCATCCACCATTGTTTTCAAAGGTAAAGTGTACGTTAATTTGTTTTACATATATTTTACTTTATATTTTGTATTAATCATTTTTCTATGAATATTTTAGGGTTGTGGAACGAATCATCTGAGTTTTCATTATTTCATAAGGGAAAATTTGCATAGATATACAAGTGCTTTGGATTACGAGCACGTTTCCAGAACGAATCATGCTCGCAAACCAAGGTACCACTGTAGAGCAATTGTTTATGTTCTTACATTCCCAACTTCCCTTCAAACAGTACTGCTGGTATGTAACTTATGCATTATTACACCAATGTTGAAATGCTTTCCTTGCCCTAGTAGCCTAAAAGCCCGTCTAATTTGTTTATTTTTGTCCCTGAGGATTGTGTATGTCCAGTATAAGGACCACTTCTGTGCAGCTTACATTAAGGTAAATATACTCAGTCAAAGTCATAGCCCCCCCCAAAAAAAAGTTAAAACTTTGTTAGCTTAAATCACCCTCAATATTGATCCAAGACTTGCTCAATTTCAGTCGCTTGAGTTACTCATGTGACCAACTCAGCATGCCAAGTTTCTGTGACGATGAGGTCCGAAAGTGTGATGATTTGACATGGAATAACCCAAAATTTTGTTGGATCTAAGGCAATACCATATTGTCACAAAGTAATAATTGACACTTTAATGGATACTTTATTGATCTCCATGGGGAAATTTTCTTTACTGGAGGTGAGAGCAAGCTGCTGTGTATCTGGTTACCTCTGGCCTACAGAGCGGGTGAGAGGTTTCAGCTGTGGCAGCGGAGGGCATTTCAGGCGTCGGAAACTTGCGTTCATTTATGTCAGTAGTAGGCCATGCCGATCAGTTCATCTCTACCTGTTACATGGAAATCAGTTGCTGGAAACTTCCCCTGCTTTTGCCCCTCCCCCCATTTCTCACTTGAAATTTTTTTTTTTTTTTTGGGGGGGGGATTTACACATTTTTATCATTAGACATTGCTATCCATTATTAACGCATGTTAAAACTGATACTGTGAGAGTCTCAAAGTAACAACACAGAATTTGAACCCCCTTATGCACCACCAGGGGGAGTAACATTACTGCACATCAGCTTATGTGGCCACTTGGCTCCAGCCATACTTCAGCCGTTTGTGTTGCTCCTGCTGTCTTAAATAACTCAGCTGCAAACACTTTTCTTCAGGACCACAGGTGGCACTTGCCGTAATGCGTCAGCCAGAAAACCCATGTAATCCCAATTAGACCTGACTCAGGGTGATTTTTCCTTTGAAGTATGTTACTATGCTGCAAGTCAATTGACTGCTTATATCCTGACGTACTAGCCGGCAATCTTTTGGTCTCCTCAACTTCAATCGAGCGGGGACAAGTTGAACAGCACTCCAGCAACTTGGCAGCTATTAGCTCAAGGGGAAATGACGTGGTGCTGAGAGGGATGAAGCCATCTGGGGTCGTTTGTGCTCCGATCTTTACCTCCTGCCAACCTAAGACGCTTCCTGTCCCTCTGTGCAGATTGTGGCAGCCATCTTGGCCATCGCTGGCATTGTGATGATGACGTACGCAGACGGGTTCCACAGCCACTCCGTCATTGGCATCACCCTGGTGGTGTCCTCTGCCTCGATGTCCGCCCTGTACAAGGTGAGAGGACAGCAGGACTGCTCATGTAATCCACATAATTTACAGTCTGCTGAATTCTGTGGATTCTAGAAATACTTAAACCTAGCTGTGAGTACCATGCATCTGCTTAGGTGTGTTATTTGTTTGTTAATGCTCCCGTACAGATAACATTTCACCAAAGAAATGTTATGTGTTTTGTCCTGGTGCTTTAGCAGATTTTATTATGTTGGAAAAAATAGAACTATAGTGGTAACACTTTCTATGAATGCCATGTCTATGAATCTATGAACACATTCACAATGTACTATGCATTCATAAAGCATTATAAGCATGGCTATAAATATTTATGAAAAAGAATAACACATTAAAAACATGTTTATTATGCATTATGAATACTTTATGAAGCAGTCATTCATAGTGCAGTGCAAAGCATCTTTAATTCTTATACAGACCATTATGCTTCATGAAAGAGGTATCTATAGTGCATTATAGGTTAGAGCTGCACTGGAGCTTATTAAGTGTTATAATCAACACTTTAATGCTTTATGACTGTCAATGGAAGATGCTATAATGCTGTATTAATTCATATACCAACCATTATAATGCATTATGAAGTTATCTATAATGCCTTATAGATGACAGCTTTAAGTAAAGTGTTGTCACTATAGGTTCCTTAATAATTCAATTGAAAAGACATTTTAATGTGAATAACTGTGCTTGGATGTCAGCATAGGCAGAACACAGCTTTGATCAATTAAACTGCATTGATTGTGGTTGTAAACAACCCACAGTTCCCATCCACGCCCCAGATGGATTGATACTGAGGAGGCTGTACATCATGACTATACACATTATACTTTCAGCTTGAGATCATTAACATCTAATTAAAACAATGGCAGAGAGACATAAGGCGTTTGCCAGGTTTTGCCCTCAGCCAGCTATCCATCCGGCATGCGTCAACCAATGGACTGGTTTATGAAGGTCCCCATTTTCCCCCAGGTGCTCTTCAAGCTGGTTTTGGGTAGTGCCAAGTTTGGAGAGGCGGCGCTCTTTCTGACCATTGTGGGCGGGGCCAACTTCGTATTCATAAGCTTCGTCCCTGTCATCCTCTACTTCACACATGTGGAGTACTTTGGCTCACCAGACAACATCCCCTGGGCCTTCCTGTGTGGGGTGGCAGGCTTGCTTTTAGGTGAGTGGTCGTTCAGCAAAAACAACAGATATATTGTTCTATTGCAGTAATGTGTGGGGTAAAACATTCATCAGATAAGGACAGTGGTGGGCACAGCTAATGGAAAAGTTAACTTTGAGATAGCAAATCCGCTAACTTTCAAGTTCAAATTGATAAACCAATAAACCGCAAAAAAAAAAAATCAGCAGAAGTTAACGATAGCCGCTAACCGTGGTTTGATTTGAGACTTAAAAACAGGTAAAACATATCTGGTGAGCTGAACTTTTAACCTGTATAGCAATTTAGGGTTAGAGTGATTATCTGGGGATACTTTGGACTTGCCTAATTGGCAATTGATGTATTCTGTGTAGTCCCTGGAATATGTTTTCCTTCAATGATATTTCATTTGTGACATATAAGTGTTTTTGTCAGAGAAGTTCTATTCTGAAACTGGCTCATGCTGATATTTTGCCCTCAGTGAAGCCACTTGAGGACTTCAAACATGGCATATTACCCAGAACTAGAAAGGAGGGTCACAGCTCATCTAATAATCAGAACCCAAAAAATAAAGGAAAATAACAAGGGGCTGAAGCAGAATTTTTTGCTTATTTGGACAATTTATCATATTTGAGGTGGTCTGGGCTAAATATAAGCAAACAAAAAATGGTGTGACCAAGCAAGAATTTCAGCTTTGCGATACAGGCCCCAGTTCTCTGCTTAGTTCAGGGTACCTCAGTTTAAACAGACTTCCTGTTTGTTCACTTAACTTGTCATCTGGGCTGAAAATATTGACTAATCATGTCTTGTGCTCATTGTAGTCAGCATACAGGGTCCCAGATAGGCTGTTGCAGACACGCTCACAACAGACAGGAACACACTTGTGCAATTTTTGAATTTACAAATGTTTTTGACCATTAAACTTTATTTACTTGCAAAAAAATATTAGTAGATTTCCAGATAGCGAAACTAAATTTAACGAAAATGAATTGGTCTGCTAAAAGTTTTGAAAGTTATCAGAAATGCTAATCCGCTAACAAAAAATTTAGCAGAATCTTACCCACCACTGGATATACTACTGGCCAATATCTGACTGATTACCAGCATTACTGGAAACAATATGAGCTAGCTTCAAGTCCATACTGTATTTATATCAGTACATGAACTTGTAATTGATATTATGTATGAACATTGTGTCAGTGATTTTTTTAACATAAAGCTGCAACAACAAAAGGTTACTGTAGCTACTTTCTTTTAGAACAGTGTTTCCAGTAAACTCCTTTACTGTGCATTTTTTAGGCATGTTTGAGAGTATTTCTTGTACGCCTTAAATGACACAGTAAATTACCTCCCCAATATCACTTGTTAAGGTTTTATTGCGTGTGTGTATTTTTTTCACCCCCTTTAGCATTTAACATCCTGGTAAACTTCGGCATTGCAGTAACTTACCCCACGCTGATATCCCTGGGAATCGTCCTAAGTGTCCCTGTTAATGCCAGTAAGTTCCCCCGCATCATCTGCTGCCATTTCTATTTTCTTCAGCCTCCTTGGGTGGGTTCTCCTCAGGATGGAGCACCAACCCATCGCAGGGCACATGCAGTTTGGTAACGCCAATTCACCTTAGCATGTCTTTGCCCTAAGGGGGGGAACCCACGATGACAACATGTAAACTCCATACACACATAGCCATGGCAGAGACTGAAACCCTGGTCCCAGAGTTATGAGGCAACAGTGCTAACCACTGTGCTACTCCAACATGCTAAACAAACAAAAAAAATCATCTATCTGAAACCATAAAACATACATAAACACACCTAGAAGCAGCAACAGGGGGATATTCTTCATACACGGTTTAAAATATCCAAGATCAAAAGAATCATCCAGGATTGTCTAATTGTGGATACAGTTATCCAGCTATTTCGGTTCTTCAAAACCAATGGCGAAACAGAATAACCAAGCTGGATTAGATCATCCAAGATATCCATGCAATCCCATGGACACTGACTAGGCTACATA
>JAABNY020000063.1:19441320-19460784 GCA_015164015.2 Brevimyrus niger | reverse complement strand
GCGAAACAGAATAACCAAGCTGGATTAGATCATCCAAGATATCCATGCAATCCCATGGACACTGACTAGGCTACATATATTGACACTTGAAACCATGACCCGCAAGTCTGTGATTGGCTCAATACATTGGGCCACATCACTGCTGACGCCGCACTGATCCACCTGTCGATATCCCGTTCCATCCTTCCCTCACTCATGAACAAGACCCCGAGATACTTAAACTCCTCCATTTGGGAAGAACTCCCCGACCTGAAGAAAGCACTCCACCTTTTTCTGGCTGAAGACCATGGTCTCGGATTTGGAGGTGCTGTTTTTCATCCCAGCTGCTTCACACTCGGCCTGCAAACTGCTCCAGTGAGAGCCAAAGGTCACAGCCCGACGAAGCAAATAGAACCAAATCATCTGCAAAAAGAAGAGACCTAATCCTGAGGTCACCAAACCGGACACCCTCAATGCCCTGGCTGTGCCTAGAAATTTTGTCCATAAAAGTTATGAACAGAACCGGTGACAAAGGGCAGCCCTGGCAGAGTCCAGCCCTCACCGGAAACGAATACTTATTTACTGCCAACAATGTGGACTCTGGGCGGATCTCATCCACCCCTGGGACGCAGCCACTGAGGAGCTTTTTAATCACCTCAGCGACCTCCGTGCCAGAGATAGGAGAGTCCGCCCCCAAGTCCCCAGACTCTGCTGCCTCATTGTAAGGTGTGTAAGGTGTCCCGAGAGCCACGCTCATCCCCACCATAAACAGTGTTGATGCTGCACCACTTTACCGCCCTGAGCTACCAGATGGTGGACCAGAATCTCCTTGAAGCCATCTAGAAATCGTTCTCCATGGCCTCACCAAACTCCTCCCACACCTGAGTTTTTGCTTGAGTGACTGCCGAAGCCGCGTTCCGCTTGGCCCGCCGGTACTCATCAGCTGCCTCTGGAATCCCACACGCCAAAAAGCCCGATAGGACTCCTTCTTCAGCTTGACGGCATCTCTCACCGCCGGTATCCACCAGCGGGTTCGGGGACAGGCACCACAATGGTCAGCCGCCTCCACAATGGAGTCGCGGAACATGTCACATTCAAACTCAAAGTCCCCCGCCTCCTCCAGGACATGGGAGAAGTTCTGCCGGAGGTAGGAGTTGAAGCTCCTTTTGACAGGGGATTCCGCCAGACGTTCCCAGCAGACCCTCACTACACGCTTGGGCCTCCCAGGCCTGGCCGGCTTCCTCCCCACTAGCGCAGCCAACCCACCACCAGGTGGTGATCGATTGACAGCTCTTCCAATACATTGGGCCACATTGGGTGTCTGATGACACAACCTCAAAGTCGATCATTGAACTACGGGCTAGGGGGTCCTGGTGCCAAGTGCACATATGGACACCCTTATGTTTGAACATGATGTTCATTATGGACAATCCGTGATGAGCACACGGAAGTCCCATAACAAAACACTGCTCTGGTTCAGATTGGGGGGGGCTGTTCCTCCCAGTCAAGCCCCTCCAGGTCTCAATGTCATTGCCCACGTGAGCATTGAAGTCCTCCAGTAGAACAAGAGAGTCCCCAGGAGGAGTGCTCTCCAACACCCCTTCCAAGGACTCCAAAAAGGGTGGGTATTCTGAACTGCGCGCATAAGCGCAAACAGTCAGGACCCGTCCCCCCACCCGAAAGTAAAGGGAGGCTACCCTCTCGTCCACTGCGGTAAACCCCAATGTACAGGCGCCCAGCCAGGGGGCAGTAAGCATGCCCACCCTCGCTCAGCACCTCTCCCCACGAGCAACTCCAGAGTGGAAGAGGGTCCAACCCCCCTCAAGGAGCCCAAGCCGTGCGTCGAGGTGAGCCCGACTATGTCTAGCCGGAATTTCACAACCTCGCACACCAGCTCAGGCTCCTTCCCCATCAGAGAGGTGACATTACATGTCCCAAGAGCTAGCTTCTGCAGTCGAGGATCGGACCGCCAAGGTCCCCGCCTTCGGCCACTGCCCAGCTCTCACTGCACCCGACCCCTATAGACCCTCCTATGGGTGGTGAGCCCATTGGAAGGGGGACACACGTACCTTGTGGGGGCTGTGCCTGACCAGGCCCCATAGGTGCAGGCTTGGCCACCAGGCGCTCAACATCGAGTCCCACCCCCAGAGCAGACTCGAGGGGTGGCGGTGACCCAGATCAGGGCGAGGGAACATGTGGATCTGTGTTGTTAGTCACTATCAGGGGTCTAATGAGCCACACTTTGTCTGGTTACTCACCCCGGACCTGTTTGCCTTGGGTGACTCCAGGGGCATAACCCCTCTACCACGATAAGGTGTTGGCTCCAGGAGAGGATACCAGTGACCAACAATGTAATTCCATGCATTTTAAATAAGGAACAATAATACATTAGTAAATTATATCATAAATATTTCCTATGGGTCTTGGAAGTCTCACAAGAATTGCCTAATAAACACTTCAGCCGAACCTGCTAATTTGTTGATTGCCAAGAGTCAGGACAGCACCATCTAGTGGGATGAGAAAATACAGCAAATTAGTCAGGCGTAGTGAGCCACAGCTACCGGTTTGCAAGAATAACCCACATCATGTTTAAGAACGAATTTAATATACTATATAGGCAGAAGTATGGGGACACACCTCTTAATCATTGAATTTGGGTGTTTAATGGTAAAACTGTAAGTGATATTACTGCAAAGTGAAGAAAAGAGAGCAGCTGTGTGTTGAATAGGGCCTTTTGTCTCCTTGTCTTCACCTTGTCAGTTTTCCACTGTGCAAAATGCTTATTAAATACAATATACTACAGTTAATGTCAGTAGTAGCTTTAGGGGGGGATCAGAATCATCCACCTTCACTATTTTGGTACATTTCCTGATGTTCAATCTATTTGGTATTTTTGTATTTTATCAGTGGGGCAAAAAAAAATAATAAAGGCAATTTTCTGCACGTTTCCAATGAAGCTTTATGTAAATTAAACACTGTGTATTTCCCATAATGATTTGCTCAGGGAAACACAAAAATGTTATGAGGTAGCATAATATATCTACTGAATCAGGAGACACAACCCGCTCTGTTCGCAATTTAAAGATGTCGAAAGCAGCTAATGACAGACTGCATTATTACATGTAACAATACGAATATGTTGTGTTTTGAAAATACTCAAGGCGCTGAATTTGGCTCTTGACTGCTTCATGACTGATATTTATTTACCTAGCCAGCTGGACAGAGTAAGGAATGTGCCCTTTGCTCTTTAGACTTGGATACATCCAGTAGATTTCTCAGCTCTGTGTAAACTGTGTGATTCTGAGTACTTAAATCAGGCACAGAGACCAGATGAGTCATTTGGGGTGTACAGTGGTATTAAGAAGCCCCAAGCATTATTTATTGACCTGTTCTGCATGAGTGAACTGTGTTAGAGGGTCTATACACAAGTCTATACCCTGCATACCTTTTTTTTTTGCCCACAGTGGTGGATTTGTACACCTGTGAGATCCAGTTCAACACGGTGCGCCTCATAGCTGTCTTCATCATCTGCCTGGGCTTCCTAATGCTGCTGCTGCCCGAGGACTGGGACCAGTGCTTGATCCAGCTCAGCTCCAAGCTGCGCAAGAAGGAGGAGGCCGTCGAGGGCCCCGGAGAGGCGGGTGCCTGTGGGGGACTCAACTGGAGTCGCAGGGGCCGGACATCCATGTCGACATTCACACACTGACACGTTGCCCCCACCTCTGAGTGCCGGCCAGACCAATCCTGCCTGGCAAGCGGCTCACCTTTTAAAATTGAGCCAGTTCTGCACTCAACCATTCATTTACCGATGGGGAAGAAGCTCCTATTTTTCTGCTCTACCAAATGGAAGCAAAAAAAAGCACAGGTATTATAGTTTATAATTTGAACTGAAAGTCAAAAATATAATTTTTAATGTTTTATATGAAGTACAGCAGTCCAAAATTACTTCAAAGTGTACGGTAGTTTGCATGGGTTTTAAATACATATTTTCTTCTTGCCTCACCCTACCCTTTCCCATTCAGCTCCATCACTATTTATCCATTCTTTGGAAGGACCTTTTGCATCACGTACCCGTTTCTGGAAGCTCGGCCAGGAACCATAACAGCGACATCATTCCAAAAGCAGTTGCTCAAACAGGGATAATGGTTGGCTTGAAGATATTTGCATACCAGGTCACCAGCCAATGAGGAAAAATCTTATACTCATCCAAAGAAACTTGCCATTGGTGGAGACATTTATTGAATTTTAGCTTATACTGTGGTGAAATTTAATGGTCTATACCCGTACTCACTGCACTGTATATATTTTTGGTACCGCCTTAATACATCCCTGGGTGGGAGCAGACAGGATTGAGGAAGATTTCAGACACGAAAGAGAGCTACTTAAGACTGAGAATGTGTTGAGGGTTCAGGAAGCTCAGCCTGCTGGAGACAGTTTCCCGGGAGTGAGGCTTCCCTGAGGCAATGAGAACCATTGTGGGCACAGTCCCTAAAAGGCCAGAGCCCCCATCCTGTCACCGTTGCCGCTGGCATACCGTGCTTAGCAGTCACGCTGAATCCATGCCTGGTTTGCATGCCGTGCGTGAGCTAAGCAAAGGCAAAATTGACAAGAGTGCACTCATCTTAAGCCTCTGACACACTTGGAACTAAAGGCCTTCTTTCACTGTACTGCTTACTCTACCACAGATTTTGCCAAAATGTTTTTTTTGAGTAATAACAATAGCCATACTGTGATGGTATTTATGAGTTCTGACTCAAGTTAATTTCATTGTCAATGCATATTACAATAATTCACCCAGCAGATGACTATGAATTTAAAGCCTTTCTCTGTACCTTGGTCTCGGGCGTGGATAGCATTCAAAAGATTTCTTTTTAGATACTTTTTTGAGTTTATTCTTAGCGTCAATTCTGCATATTTGGTACATAGACAGTGAGCAATTTGAACACTGTGAATTGGTACTGCCATAAACCAGTGAGTAACATCCTTCTGTAAAGCAGATGGGGGATGGACTTGTGGGGGTATTAGGAGGTGTGTGTGTGTGTGTGTGTGTGTGTGACTGTGATCCTTGGTATCCATCCTGCCATGAATGTATGACCATTTCTCTGACCATCCACATTAAGCTGTGTTCTCCTTCACACATACATCTCTTAGCCTTGGTCTGGGCAGTTCTTCATCTTGTCTGCGAAAGCTGCTGATTCTTCACCAGGCACCACATACTACTAGACCGCTCTGCGTGTTGCCATTCATTCGTTGTAGCACGGGTGCTTCGGCCGCCTGATAGTCTTGGGGGCTGCTGTCATCTTCCTCAGGACGTTTTGGTCCCTGAAGCTCCTTGACTGAGAAACACTCACCAAAATGCCAGGTTTGCCAGTTCCTGCTTCAGGAGAACAGCAGAGCCTTTGACGCAGAATGAGCCCCCCGCAGATGCAGCTTACATTAGCTGATTCTGTTACTTGCGTAACTTGCCCAGCCTATAATACTGTATTGTTACAACAGTGTATAGAGTCGCATATTTACCAGAGATTCAGCTTTGCCACCTTGTCAGGGAGCAGCACCGGTATCTTTGATTCAGGCTATATCATGAACACCAGATGCCCTAGGAAATACACAACTTTGGCTTGTTTGAAAGCTATTCACGTCTTGATGTTTAACTTGAATGCAAGATAAACAGATGAAATTTAGGGCAGACACCACTCTGTCGGTATACTGAAGTTTATATATATATATGGTGCTACCTGAAAAGAAGGGAACGTCGACTCGAAGATGAGAGCATGCGGGACGCAAGCTGTGTGGTTCTATCGCCTTTTTTTGCAATAGAAAACATCAATGCTGTCACCCATTGTCATTTTTTACAATGGCAATAAAATATTATATTGTATTCCTCTGGGATTATTGCTAGATGTAACTGTAAACCTTTGTAAGGAATGATGGTTTTTACACTGAAATGCAATGTAAGATCACATTTGAGGGGAAAAAAAAAAACCTGTAAATGAATAAATTATACTTCAGTTTATTTTGTGCCGTCTGTTGTTTTCAGGCACATTGAAATGTAAATTAAACATTTTCAGTGTGGATTGAGTTTGGAAGCTTTGTACATGGGAACAGCGGGACAAAAACAGCTTCAGAGCTCTCCATGCTTTCAGGTTTGAATTCATCATTGAAAAAGTAAGAAAGGGAACAAGCAAACGAGGCTGGCATACGGGGATTGTGATCAAGCCACACAAATGATATAATTTAGCCTGCCAAACGATGCCAAATGTGCAGCAGAAAATTTGTTTTAATCTGTAACCTAAGGTAAGACATACAGATGCCCCTGCTTAGAGAGAACAAAAAGGTCCACCAGCCTAGGGTACGAACACAATGGACCAAAGTCAAACAAAAACTTCAGATCGACTCAAATAAAGAGAATAACACTTTAACCAGCTTCCAGGAACTGATTTTTCCAGTTGTGAAAAACGTAAATGATTTTTAGAGGAATTAAACTAAAATAAAATAAAATATGCTGTTACTAATATTCATGCTTGGGTTAAGTTACTTATAAAATGTAATCCGGTACCGTTATTAGTTACTTGTTGAAAAGTGTAATCAGTAATATAATCTAAGCACGTCAAAATAAAAGTAATGCAACAAATGACTTTTGGTTACTTTGGTTTACATTAATGTATTAATTAATTTAACTAAAGGCAAAAGTAATGAAATGTCAAAAGATCACTTTTTATTAGTCAACGGAACATGTTAATATATATAAATTATATATATATAAATAAATATAATAAATGATATATTATACATATACACATTATTATGGAATGCCATCAGGGTAAAAACCAGGAGTCAAATACATCTCCACTTGGCATTTTCCCCAGTAAAGAACAAATACCACTACTCGTACAACGGAACGCAGTTTGGCCTAATAATAAAACAATAATAACAAGAATGAGAATCTTAGCAAAAACAATAGTGTTTCATAACACTATGTATTTGGGACCCTTAATAACATCAATGAGGAAATTATCCTATGCGAGGATGTAACAACAGGCAGTATTATATGTTGTCCATGTGATTTGGGACTCTACAAATAAAGCTGAATTCATGTGATTTGGGCTATACAAATGAAACTGTACTGCACACTATTGTGTTAAATTGTAATAAGTACTACTAAAACACTGGCGGCCTCTTTGCCTGTCCAGCTTCGTTTAAAGGTTTTGCTTTTGATGGGCATAATTTTGGTGCAGCAGCGTAGCTCTCCTCAAATGGAGGAAAAAGGGAGCAGTGATAGAGAAGGGAGTCTGGAGCCAGCCGCAGGTAGGGGAACCTACACCACAGGTACGAGAGATTGAATTACAAGAGGGACACCAACAAATCTCGTGAGAGACCATCTACGGTGAGAGGCACTGTTTAAGAAGAAAACGACGCCATCTGCTTCGCATTCTTTATAAACATATCAGAAATATGTTCTTCGTTTTCAGATTAATTATAATGTCATCTAAAAATAATCCTGATTTAATACAAAAGTAACTGTAATCTGATTACGCTTCTTTTTCTCAGTACCTGTAATGGAATACAGTTATTTATTTTTATATCCAGATTACGTAACGCACTGTATTCCGTTAGTCGCCAAGCCTGCTAGTACTTCCTAATCTTTTTAATCACCTCAAAAATGAGGCAAATAGAAGGCCTAATACAAGAGGAAATATCAGGTTTTGGACACAGTAGTCGAGGGCCTCTGTAAGAAGTCTAGTATCTAAAGGTCAGTACTGAAAATATTAAGTGTGAAAAGGTCTCAGCTCCCCACACAGTTATTTAAATTCATTGGCAGTGAGGGATCAGTTTTATATTGGTACTGGTGTTTTACTGCAAGGTGATTCCCCAACCGTAATGCATCTAATGCCTTTATGTTGTCACTAATCAAACCCAATTTCATGGTTTACCACACAAAACTGTTAGAAAATGACAAACTAACCTATGCTTCTTAAAGCATAATATACATACTCTCCCAACAAAGATGCTGAGCTCATGCTGGCAGTACCTTAAAGCAGGGGTAGCCAATCTTATCCTTAAAGGGCCGGTGTGTATGCAGGTTTTTGGGATAACCTGTAAGGTGCACAAAGCACCTGTTCAAACCCAGGTGTGAGGACTCTTCAGCCAATCATCCCTCTAATTAGTGATCTAATTAGGGAGTTGCAGCGAAAGCCCGCACACACACCGGCCCTTTGCGGATAAGATTGGCCACCCCGGCCTTAAAGGATCTCAGCACACGTCATGCTCCACCCTCACAGTGATTTCCCCATAAAAGAATGTCGCCTGCCTATCTAGTGTCGCCACTGAGGAGGGCAGTCTGCTTCCCTCTTGTGGATGGGAGGGTACCTGCAACCGCTCAATTTTCCCACAGGCACACTCTCCATTGCCGTCCTGCCATGCAGAGCAAGGCGGGGGGGAGGAGGAAGAGGAGGAACAGCAAGATGAAGAAGAGCTGCGCGGCAAGAAGATGCTTCCCAAGTGTTCTCTGTAAGCATTAGGGATGTCAGACTCCAGAGAGAAAACAGAGGAGCGACAGGTTGTCCTTTCGGAAGTAGCGCTTTGGTGACTCTGTTGAGACCGAAAATGCGGGATCGTTAAGGTACATGGTGCTCGACAGCCAAGCCCTTCATCCCCCATCCCAGCATGTCTCCCACCTCCACTCAATACAGTGCTTCCTAGGCTGGCTCGCAGCTTGCGCCTGAGACTCCTGAGCGCCCCCTGGAATCGCTGGCTGAGCAGTGCATACAGCAGAGGGTTAATATCGGAGTTGAACAGAACCAGCCAATAGGAGAAGGTGACTGCTGAAGGTGGGACCAGGCTAGTGGGGCGGGACAGGGCGGTCTCTATGGCCTGCACGAGTGCTACTCCGATGTAGGGTGTCCAGCAAAGAAGGAAAGCAGAAATGACCAGCAGGAGGCGCACAATCCCATGGTGGGGGTTGGAGCTGTGGTGCTGATGCTGGCCGCTGCTCTGGAGATGGGCAAGGAGAGATGGCAAGCGTCGTCCCCCTGATTGGCTGGAGGTGCTGGGGCAGGACTGGGGATCAGCAGCAGCATCTGGAAGACCTGCCCCCAAAGCACTCCCATCCACGGGGGCCTCGGAGACGAACCGTCCACTCAGGTAGTACACCAGCCTGGAAGTACTGGGGGCCTCCTGGCACGGGTCCGTGGGGCATGGCGGGGCCCGGAGCCTGCAGCTGCGCTGTAGGTGGTCTTCCAGGTCGTGGATCCTGCGAGCGTGACAGCGGGCGACCTTGACAATCTTCACGTAGCAGAAGAGGATGACGGCGGCCGGTACCAGGAAGGAGAGGGCGGCCATGAAGGTGGTGTAACTAGGGCTGCTGGACCAGTTGACGGCGCAGCTGTACATGGGGGGCACGTATTCCAGGCTGCTCCAGCCAAGTAGGGGCGGGCAGCTGGTGAGCATCGCCTGCAGCCAGATCCACACCACCGCCGAGCCCGTCCGCCAGACGGTACACTTCGAGCTGTACCGCAGGCAGTCCACGATGGAGTAGTATCGGTCAAGGGCGATGGCGGCCAACGTCAGCACCGAAGCCGTACAGTAAACGGAAGAGGTGTACCCCACGTACAGACACAGGTCCTAGAGGAGAGGCAGAAACCCACACTATTCACGACACAAAACCCAGAACACAGGTTTAGTGCTAATAACTATGTAATATGCTACAGCTTGATGAGGTAACAATATATTTTTTTTCTTCTTCCCGGAGGCAACTTATATTCACCCCCTATAATGCTCCATACTTTACTGGGGACATTCATGTTAACGGCCTTCCTCATGGGACATCCTCAACTATTACTGAAAATCTAATATTACTATCCAGTTTATATTCTATTTTCTGTTTCGATTTTATATTTTTAAAGCTTAAGATTTTTAGAATTAATACACTCCGCTAGGCTGATGGTGAGTAAATGCAACGTAATTTCCTTCTGATGTGCACTAACCGGTGTATGTTCGGAACGACAATAAAGTACCTATTCCATATAAAATATGGATCCACTAAACATGCCTAATTTCAACTTATGTCTTCAGTTGTTAACATTCCAACCGTTTGACAGACAGTGGGTTATACTAAGCCCCAGACAGATTTTTAGTTTGTTCGTACAGACCGGTTATTCTTTTTAGTATCGGGGCACACCTGTCACATTGATAAAAGTGCAGAAAATTATATTGCCATAATTTCACACTTACGGTACAGCTGATCCAGCCGCTGTTCATAACAGACACCGCCACAAAGGGCATGACGCCAATGCCAACGAGGAAGTCGCTGATAGCGAGGTTAATTATAAGCACCGATGTTACCGAGTGGAAGGTCTTGGTGGCAGCCACGATCACGATGACAAGAATGTTACCTGAACAGAAGCAATAATTAAATTTCCACCCCCTCTGACAACACACTTTTTTTAGCATCTGGGCGGTCGATGTCATACAGTGGTTAAAGTGGACCGGTATTAGCCGGTACCTTAGTTTTTCTCTCCTGGGATCTGTTTATGTGACACTTTAAGCACTGATTATATACACACAGAGTAGTGAACTGTTTTTTATTTTTTATATATAGATAGATATAGATATGTGTATATATGTATATATATATATATATATATACACACACACACATACATTCGGTTAATAAAAGCTAAATAATTAATCAACCTGAAAGTAATATTTCCTTGCAAATGTAAAACCGACAGCTTAGCTTAATCACTTTATACGTTATGTGTCGGGTTTTGTGGTGTTTTTAGGTCAAGTGGTAAGAAAGATATAATTGGGCCACATTTTTTTTCTATATCAGGATAACGAAGCAAGAGAGAGACTATAGTATTAATATTATTTTAAACAGCACTAGGTTTCAGCTACGCACCAGTGACAGCGCCGAGGCACATGAGCACCATCAGCACCTCCATGAACAAGCTGGTTTTAGAGGACGCAGTTGGCCGGTTCCTCGTTGAGTTCAGGACCGAAACGCGCATATCGCCAAAGAAGTAATAGCCTGCAGCCCAGCTGGCTGGCATGTCCATCGGAGCTGGATCCAGTCGCGGCGTCCGCCTGCTAGATGCCCCAAACAGTGGCAATTATGTCCCAAACGTAGGTGAAGTTGTGGATTCCTCGCGCATGAAATTGCCATGAGAGCAAAGTAGTTTTCAACATGGTAAAGACTGCATAAGTGCCGAGGAGCAAGGAATGGCACAAAAACAGCAATTAAAACTGTTGCTATATTACTGACGCACCGATGTTCTTTCACTTACATCACCCAAATAAACACTGTGAGCGGCCGCCTCCTCCCCTCCGATCATCTCTCCTTTCCCCACCTCCCACCGTGCCAGTGTTCTATAACCTGGCGACCCGTTCCCATCCTAGCGGTTCACCAGTACCCGGCCCCACCTCACCTCACAAAGCCTCATCGGTAAATCGGGGTTCGAGGAGTTCTTTTCGTTACAAGAACGGAAAATCAAATACGTTTCGTTCTTTTTTCTGAGTGAAAAGAACAATACAAATAACAACCACAGAATAAAATATTTGACATCGGCGATTGTCGGTGCCGACAAAGATAATGACATTGATAAAGCGCACATTGCCTATTTAAACAATGATATCATTTCCAAAATTGTTTGGTCAACGGGATGATAGGGCAGAAATGAATAACTGGCGCACATTGCACTCTCACCGGTTTCAATTCAAAACATACCGTCTTCCCTGAAAAGCCGGGAACTGTAGCAGGTTCCGTGTAGGTTTAAACTGCCACAAATTAGTATTTTTTTATTGCATGTCTCCTGATAGCACCTCCATAATAAAACAGATAATATGGAATAGCTCTGGCTAAATTAACAGGATATTAAGTTTTATACCTATAATTAATACCAGAAATCTATATTAGTGGAAAATGGCGAATTACCCGCACAGAGGTGCAGTGATCTGTAGAACTGACCAAGTGAGCAGACCAAACTAGCCAAGGCACAAAAGCTACTCTAATCAACACTAAGACAGGCAACTCCTGAACAAACAAAAAGCAGTGCATTTTATTAGAAAATAAAACAAAAAATGTATATAAAACTTTATACAAGAATATTTATTCATGTACTTGAAAGAATTACACTGACCTCATAAAAATCATATAGATTATATAAAACATTAAAAAGGTTGCGTTCTGAGCCTATTAAATATCAATTTGAAAAACTTAATCACCAGGTGGAATTCGGGGACATGCAGGTTGAAGATTGAAAGTTACTGTCCAGCCATCCGTTACTGTCAGGTGGCAGAATTAGTGACAAGAGGCCCACTCTTAGAGGCTATGATCGGGGACCCGGGAGCTGGGAGAGAGCAGGTGCTGGCGTGTGTACTCCCACACCAGCAGGGCGGCGCTAACATGCACATTGAGGGAACGTGTAACACCGTGCTGGGGTATCTCCACGCAGACGTCTAGCAACTGCAGCAGGTTTGCTGGGATGCCTTCTCGCTCGTTACTGTCCAGAGAAAAGAGAGAAAGACAGATGACATGGCCTGGGAATTAAGCTGAGCTGATGAATTACGCCAGATCCACCATACTAATCCAGGCAGCCAGGCTCACACAAAGAAGAATTAACCAGCCAGCTGAAAATTAGAGGGACTCCACAATGTTGGGTCTTACAAATACCCTGCTGCTTAGTCCTGCTTAGACAGAACCTAGCATTCAGTTTCCTTTGTGTATACGCTGATAATCTGAACAATCCTGCCTATCAGTAGGAGCATGCGAGTGAAGGAGAAATGGGTGCAGCCACCTAGTGGTAACAGCGTTATATTACATGCAACACAAGCAGTGCTCAACTCCACACAATCCATGCACCTTCCAGGGAGACTATCCAGTATGGTCCTTCCAAAAATATTCACATGCATGATTACTCCTGTCGTGATAAATCCCCCCCCCCCCCCATATTCTTTCATTTTGAAACAGCATTAGCCTTTAGGAAAAAATATTTCCGACACAGAAGATATGTTTTTGTCCCGATCCTCAGCGCTCTCTCATTGAAGTAATCATGACAGCAGCATGCCCGGACGTGTCCTCGTATCATTGAGGGAGGCAAAACACAGGTGGGGGCAGGTGGAGCAATCAATTAGGGTGATGAAATTAAAGAGCTGTGTCAGCTGCGGTGCACGGGGAGGTCTGTTTGTACGCAGATCGTGACCAATCACAGGGCTGCTGCATTGTTGTGGACCTCTGCAGCACCACTGGCTGCGCTACAGCTGTAAGGTATCAATAAGGGCATGACACAAGGCAGAAGGTTCTAATATGGGAGAGTTTCGTGTTAGAGTTTAGTTTTTTTGCAGCTTTGGTTTGGACACAGGTCACGATACGACTCAAAACCTTTATTACCTCCATCGGTGATGGGAGAGAAGACATTGCTGCGCACAGTGGGTAGGATGACTGTGCGCCATCAATCAATGGGAACCAGTACGGCAACAGGAAGGGAGCTAAATCAGCTGACGGTGCATGGTATAATCCCAGCCACCGGTCTCAAGGCTCTCTACACCCAGGTGGGCAGCCACTTGAGCTGCTGTTATAACAGGCCAGGGAGATGCTATTTTGGATTAGAACCTGTTCAACATGTCTTACTTGCATGGTACAGAAGCTGTTACTGTGTGGGTAGAAGCATAACTGTATTTATGGATAAATAAGCCAGCGAGCAATACTAGAGTAACTGGGGAACAGGTATGGATCGAATTTATGACTGACGGCAGCAGGCACATGGGGGGACACCTACCCCAGAAGTAGGAGGGTCTTTTCAGGGAACCTGTAGTTCTGCAAACTTTGGCTGTTCGCTGTCTGCTCCACACCCACAATGCAGTAACCTTCTCTCTTTTTCAGCTGTAAGAAGTCAGCCAGCTCCGCAGGCTTAACCTTCCGAGAAAAGATTCACAATTGTTAAAATACCTTCAACGGTGCAAAAACAGTCCTTATGGACTTATTTTTAGCTGTAAAAGACCGTTAGACAAGAAAAATATGGCTGGATATGCAGGACCACTCACCTCCAAAAGGGGGAGCCACAGTTCAGCAGATACGCTCAGGGCCTGGAAGTGCTTGTCGCTGACGTGTCGGAGGCTGTCCAGCACCAAAGTGCTGGCACCGAAGATCTCACACGTTCTGCACAGCCCTGCACATAAGCCCTGGGTCAGATCCGTGTAAATACGTCAACATGTTCACCAGCACGCAAAGGAGACTGACTGAACATACACAAGGCAAGCAATTAAAAAGCCATTATGCACATTTATCCTACACGCTTTGACAAATCATGCAGCCTTTTTCTGTCTGGCAGTATTTGCTATTATTAAAGAACGTACCGCCATTGTAAACCGGAAGCACATTTTACGTGACAATTACTACGTTTTTAATGATCAGCAAATTAATCATTTTTCTGTCTATGTATGCAGATCTTTTCAGACACACACACACACACACACACACACACACAGCAAAGCGTTTACCCGGCTTTTGAAAATGGACATACCAGCTCCGCTTGGTAACCGACTCTGGGCAAAGTTACAAGAGTGCGAATCATCCTGTCTGTGTAGAATCTCACATGGCAGTGATGCCAGTATTTATAAATGTATTGCCTGTGGTGGCACTTATTGTATTACCATAATGCCCACTGTATAACACATATAAGAATAAAACATTGGAAGCTGAAACTTGTGTTCCCACACATCACTATCACCATCCCCCCCCCCCCCCCACCAGCATGGAGGGAGGTGGGGGGAGGAGAGATGATCGGAGGGGAGGAGGTGGTCACTCAGCGTTTACTTGGGTGATGTAAGCGAATGAAGGTGCTTTGTTTTACCCCATCCCCCACTTACCACCTAGGTTGGTGGGCTTGTCAATAAGGGAGGCCACCACTAGGAGGGCGCCGTGGAGCTTGCCGAGGCGTGCTGCCCTCTGCTGGGATGCCAGCTGCAGGTCCGGGTCCGGATCCGGGATGCCGGCTCTCCAGGGCGTGATTTTCTTCTGCACCTCCGCCCAGCGCTCTTCTCGCTCCGTCTCACCTGACAGTCACAGGGAGGCACCTTCTGCTCACTCACAGGATGCTGCACGCGTTTGTTCCCGGTCCAGATGGGCACCGGGCTTCACGCACAGGAGCACAGTCACCAACGTGAGGGAAAAGGCATCTGTAATGTCTGTAATGTCTCTCGCTCTCCCATAGCTCCTGACCTGTACTAACCCACAGGAGGCATGTTTTTCACTGCTCATATCTGTGCTCCTTGCTCAGCCGTGTCCCAAACTTAGTGACAAAAAGAAAATGTCTGTATTTGTTCAATAAGACACAATGGCTGCAAAGCAAACATTACCAGCTAAATGAGTTTCTGTACTGCCCCTGTAGTACAGAACAGGGACAATGGTGCATATAAATACAAAACACTGAAAGTAGACATAGGGCGCCACCTAGTAGCTGGAAGTGGGTACTGCACCTTTATCCAGCTGGACCCAGTCGCCTGGTTGCAGCTGGCTCAGCTCCTGGCGGGAATTCTGTAAGGATGGGGCCGAATTCTGGGGGAAATCCACCAGTGTCTCGATCTTCCAGACGGGAATCCATTCATCGTTGGCCAAGTCCGACAGGCTCGGAAAGATGTGGAAGATAGTCTAAAACAAGGTGGAATAAGCCCGGAGTGAATCCTGTACAGTTATACAGTAGTAGTTTATTGATCCCAAAAGATATTCCAAAAGTTACAACAGCACACACAAAAAGTGACATCACTGTACAAATACAAAAGACAATACTGTAAAAAAAAAAAAAAAAAAGACAATATAATACTAAATTGCAATGTGCAAAATAAAGTGTGCGACAAAAATACAATACTAAATACAACATTAAATACAAATACTAAATACAACATTAAATACAATACTAATCTCAAGGGCTGGTGAGAGAGGGAAGAGAAGTCAAGGAGACACATTGTAGCATTTAATGGCCACTGGAAGGAAAGACTTAAGATAGTGCTCGCTGGAGTAGTGCAGCTGTGTGAGTCTGTTGTTGAGTGTGCCTCTCTGCTTGACTACGATGTAATGTAGGGATTGTAAGGCATTGTCAAGTAGGGAACAAATCATCTCGAGTGTTCTCCTTTGGACGATTGTTTCAACTGAATCCTGGTGGATTCCCAGAACAGAGACAGCCTTCTTAATCGGCGTTTTGAGTCCCTTTTTGTAGCATTATTGCCCCGACACACCGCAGCATAGAAGATTGCCCTGCAACCACAGACTGGTGCAACTGCTGCAGCAGAGACCTGTAGACTCCAAAGGACAGGAGTCTCCTCAGTAAGTAGATGCAGTCCAATCCACTTTTGAACAGGGCCTCTGTGTTCACAGTGCACTCCTGCCTGTTATCAAGTGCACTCCTATGTACCTGTATGTACCCCCCCCCCCCCCCACACATCCTCTCCACCAATAGTGAACGATGACGGGGGCTTTTTCATCTTCCGAATATAGTTGAGATGTGTTGCTTAACATCCTTCAGCACAACGTCTGACCACTTATACATGCGAGGTCCCATAAGGTTAAAACAAATCCTGACTGGCTAACAGGATGCAGCAGACATAAGCGGCCATAGTGCACCATGTGTAGCTGGTGTAAATAAAGTGACTGCCCTGACAGCTGTATAATGGTACTGTACATACACACACTCCTCACATAATGACCTACCTGTTTCACGACCGCCCGGACTTACAACCAGCTCTCCGGCCAGTCAGTATTGAACACTGTCATAACTACACACTAGCATAATTGTGAAGTTGATGCCATTATGACTCACCTCCATGCTGTAGTCTTCTAGCGGATGGAAGATCCCAAAAAAGAAATGTTCCTGGATTCTTGTCCAGTTCTTTCCAGCATTCCTGCAGACAAATGGTTAAAAAATTTAATTTGCCCCAGACACACCAATAATCAATCCATCCATCCATCCGTGGCTGCACAGGGCACCGAGGCAGGGGATGCCAGCCTATAACAGGGCATGACATACTCAGTCACATGCACAACAGGCAATCAGAGATGCCATTCCAGCCGACAGCAGGTCTTTTGGACCACAGGAGAAAGCTGGAGCACATAGAGAACCCACAAAAGCGGGGCAGGGGTATGATTTAAACCCACAACTCTACTCACTCTAAAAGCAATCTGACCCTTCAACATGCTCAGTGTGTTAGCAATGCCTTGCACTGCGTCTCCAATCACTTAACTGATCAATGGTCACATGTATGCTCTATGGGCTGCCGGGCCCCTTATTACAAACAGATCAGGTCAGTTATCAACTCAACTTGCCCTCCCCACAGCACACCATACACCCATCAACCTACCTGCCAGTCATACGATCAGACACCATCCAGACAGCCAATCGCACCACCAGCCAATCAAACGCTCACCCTGCGCTCTGCATGGCCTCTGCTTGCTGCAGGCAGGCCGGGACGACAGAGGCCACTCCCCCAAGCTGTTCGGCACCCTGCGCTTCCCCTCCTGCAGTGGCCCTCATGCCTTCCAGGCCCCAGACCCTCTTCAGGGCTACGAGGGCATAGAGGCGCACGCTGAAGTTGTGACTAAAGCAGCATTGAAGGGCCACATCCAGAGCTCGGCGCCACGTGCTGGCCTGGGGGGGGGGGTGAGGAGAAGCAGGGGTTGAGGAGGAGCAAATGTGAGAGAGGTGGGGTGGGGCATGAGGAGGGGGGTGGAATGAGATAGGGGAGCAGAGCAGGAGTAACAACATGGAGAAGACAGGAAGGGGAGGGTAGATATCCAGGGAGACGAACAAATGTGATTGGAGTCACAGAAGAGAGGGAAGACAAGTCAAGCTACAACTAGGTACAAGTGATATAAGCAGCATGCGATGATGTTACAGAAAGGACGACGGAGGATACCTTATCCGGAGCATTAGCCAGAAGAACGTCCAGGTGAACCAACACAGACAGGAAAGTACAAACGCTTGTCTTGGTTTTCTCTTGCTCCTAAAAGCAAAATTTATACTAAACTCATTCTTTCAAAGACGAATGGACTGTTCTTCATGATGACCCGCTCAGTCTTGCACTAGCATCACAGAAAGCCAGCTAGCTTCAATACAGAATTTCTTCCCGATACGGTTGCTTAGACTGGTTTTTCCCCTCCAAGTAACTCAGAAGATTCACTCATTCGTGAAGCTTCACCACTTACTGGACAAAAAAAGTCAACTGAAACGAGGTCCGCCTGGGACATGATCCAACAACAAGAGAGGTCACGCCCTCAACCTGCTGAATCGGTGCTCACCACCGCGCCGAAGCAGCTCCAGAGCGTGTCCACGAGAGCAGGGTGCCGGTGGAGGGTGAGGATGATCACCCACTCGATGAGGTATTTCACAGACGCCTGGTTGCTGCAGAAGCCGGCCTCATAGACACGACCCAGCAGAGTCTCCATGAACTCCTGCAGGAGAGCAGGACGAGTCTCGCAACATGGCAGAGTCAGGGATGCCTCTAAAGGACAGTACGTCCACATTAAAGCCCGACACGATGTCCATGTATATGGGTATATAGAATACAGCAGTGTTTCCCAACCCCGTCCTTGGGGAACCCCAGACAGTCCAAGTTTTTCTCTTCTCTCAGCTCCCAGCACACCTGTACCGGGTATTTGGTGTTTCTGATTGGCTGGGAGCTGGGAGGGAGCAAAAAAAGGGACTGTCCTTTAGAGTGTGTGTGTGTGTGTGTGTGTGTGTGTGTGTGTGTGTGTGTGTGTGTGTGTGTGTGTGTGTGTTGACCTAACCCCTCTCTCAGCATTGCAGCCTTAGTGGAGTATGTGTGTCGATTTACCATTCTGAGCTTGGGCAGCAGAACCATCACTGTCTGCCACACCCTGTTCTTCACTCGATGCTGCAGGGAGTTGCCATAGTAACGTGTTTTCGACTTCGATATCTCATCGTCCTTTACAAAGGACAGTGGAAGGGAAACAAACAAAGGAACAAAAAAAACACTTTTACTGCAAATATACACAGTCATTTAAAAACTACTCATTAAAGCTAAAACCATTCTTAACCGCAAACAAGGCGACAGATACAAAACCTGGAACACACAAATGAGGAAGAACACTGTTAAAAGGGCCCTCTTAATCGGTGACACATTTTACAATACAGGGTTTGACTACGGATGACTTGAACTATTGACATTTAATACTATTTCGATTTTTCACCTCCGAAGCAGCATCAGAAATAACGACGAAATAACCAGAAATAAAGATGGTGTACTTAGTGCATCATTATGGGATGGAGTGCCTGTTTACAAATGCTGCAAGAGTCAGCAAGAGTCTCTGGCACTGGTGAGGAAGTGAAAACTAATCAACATGGAAGCAGTGAAGGAGGGGGGGGGGGGGGGGGGGGCCCCCTGGGCTTTTCTCTGCCTTCCCCCCCCCCCGCCGGTCCCAACCCCCCCCCCACACCCCCCGCCAAGGGCTCTGCGCGAGGCGCCAGTGGGCCCCTC
>JAABNY020000063.1:19418695-19435665 GCA_015164015.2 Brevimyrus niger | reverse complement strand
CACGACCCATGGCTAAAATGCAAAGGGGAGAGCGCAAACTCACAGGGCACGACCCATGGCTAAAATGCAAAGGGGAGAGCGCAAACTCACAGGGCACGACCCATGGCTAAAATGCAAAGGGGAGGGCGTAAACTCACAGGGCAAGTCACACAGGTAAAGAGCAATTGTACGAGAGCAAACTCACACAGCTGATGAACAACAAACTCACACAGCTGATGAACAACAAACTCACAAAGTATGTCCAACAGATCAAACACAAAGGGAACAGAATAAGGTCACAGGCACATTCCGCAAATACAGAGCAAAGGGCTGAGAGCTATGGATTAACAGCTGAAATGAAAAGGAGTAATGAGAAACTGCCTGCAAGGTCAGTAATGAGGTCAGTAGTGAGGTCAGTAGTGAGGTCAGTAGTGAGAAACTGCAGAAGGCAGTTGCGGCCCCCTCACCTCACGCAGCTCCCCACTCAGCCTGCGCAGGATGAACTCCTGAATCGGCTCAGCCTCCCTCAGGACAAGCATCTCTATGGCTGCTGATACCTCGTCTGGGGGCAAAAATTAACAAATTAAAACAACATTAAACCACAAAAAAAACATAGTATGACCCCACTTTCAGAGACAAGTTCCTTAGTTAGAGTAGACACACTGTATCCTCCACTAGTTATGCAGCTGACCAATGGGGAGGCCTGATGGAAAATACAGCTACAGAAGAGCCACTTAAAGGACTCATTTCAGCAAACCTTGCATTCTCATTTGTGGCTGTAAAACAAAGGCTGTATAGTAGAGCCAGTGACGTGACACACCCTTCTGTGCCTGAGGGTCACTGCTGCCAGGCGTCATCCGCAGCTGCAGCAGCCGCAAAAGCAGCTGGAGGCTTTTATCAGCCTTCCTCGAGGGCAGGTAGACGTTGGTGCCAAGCCGACTCAGGGTGTCCAGCAGGGGGCGTAGCAACTCTTCCAGTCCTCCAGGTGATGCACCACTGGGTTGTCGTTGCTCCACATCCACACAGAGAAAGAGGGTCCGGGCCATGAGCTCTGCCTCCCAGGGATCGGGTAAGCCCCCAGTGGAGTCTACGGCAAAGAGGTCATGAATAACCGTAGGAAGGGAGCCAGCAAGCTGTGGAACTCCAACATAGCAGGGCTCTTGGGAAGCTTTTGATGGGCCCACCTGTGCAGGCTGGGACCCGGAGGAAGGAATCTAGCTGGTTGCACACAAAGACTCTCAGGGACCCGCCCTGGAGGGTTGAGTTCCTCGAAAGCTCCGCCCCAAGCTTCAGGCGTGGATCAGGTTTAAAATGCTCCTTACTCTCCAACAACCAATCACACACCTGAAAGACACATGCACACAGAAAGTCAAATCAAACTACAGCATGTCAACAATGACACGAGGGGGTATTCCAAGAAGCAAGGAGTTCCCAGATAACTCCAAATAGGAAAACTGTCCCATTGGAGGAGAACTGACACGCCTATTGGACAATCCTAAAATTTGTCAGGCTAATGAGAATCTGCTTTGTGGAATACCCTGCAGGCGTGTTCCTTCCTTTCATCCATCCATCCATCCATCCATCCATACACAAACACACGCACTCACGCACGCGCACACACACACAAATTCACACACTCCAGGCAATCAACCTGCAGGCCTCCTGACTGCAGGGGAAACCAAACCTTATCACAAACATGTCACAACACACGACAAATATAGATATAATCACAAAATGCAGCCAAGCAGACAGTTTCATCACCCACTAAATGGAAGACATTCCCCCAGTCTGGACCCCTAACCGAGCATTTCGTACCTGATCCCAGAGCTTCGTGCCCCTGCACAGTGACTCATCCGCACGGAAGTGTGCTAGGAATCCGAGGACATCAGCCAGCGTCACTGTGCCCTGCAGTGTGGAGAGACACTCAGCACTTAATCCCTGTTATTAGACAATGGTGAATATTCACCTTTACACCGATCTGTTTGCATATATTTAGTGTTAACAAAAAGAAGAAAAAAAAACATATTTTGATGGGAAATAACCCAAATTGCACAAAAGGAAAAAAAAAAAGTGTCCTACCACATCTGTCAGATAGAGGGCGCTTTGCAGCAAGAAGCCCTGAGCAGCTCCTCTGAGTAGCACTTGGTGAGTGATCATGGTGCAATGTAACACCTCCCTGTAACATCCCAGAAAATGTCAAATTAAACCCTTGCTAGTTTCAACCTCCACTTTGGCTCAGAGGAATACATTTGCTTGTTAGAATAATGACCGACTGATTTACATAAGTATCCTCCAGAAATCTGAAATGTACACTATGATAACAACAACTGCACCAACAAAGGCGGTGTCAAAGAATTGAATACAATGTTTATGCATTTTTTCCACAAATACACATTTTCCAGCTTCCCTAAGATGATCTCTGTGGCAAAGCCTGCATTTGCCAGTTTAGCTTGGGGCATTTAAACTCTCAATAGAACCTTCAGCATTCAACTCAGAGACACTGCACAGCCTGACACAGATAAGATAAAGTTTACTGATCCCTGAGCATACAGCAGTGAGGTATGTAAAGTGCAGACAAACAAATATATAGTGCAAAACGAAGAAAAGGGCAAAAAACACACATAATGCAAATAAAAATGGTATAAAAATATCGTAAAAAAATATTACTAAAATAATACAAATATAAATAAAAGTGGTTTTGGCTCATTTACTCCCAGTACAATGGGACAGTCCCAAGCAGACAGAATACCTGAGCGCCTGCAAGCCTGGGGGGCCAAGTGCTGGGCAGGGGGGCAGGCAAGACAGGGCCTGGGACAGGAAGAGGATAGGAACTGCACACCAGTGGCGAGAGCCCAGCCGCTGGACCAGCTGCAGCAACACCTCATCTGAAAGGCACGCATGCAGCACAGACATCAGGCCCAGGGCGTTATTCCATCTATCCTACAACCGCTTATCCCAGTTAGAGTGGCGGGGGAGGCGGAGCCTATCCATAGCAGCTCAGGCTGCAAATCGGATTAAAGAACGCTAAAGAAAGAATACAGCTGCCGAGTTACATTAGTATTGGTAGGCATTATGTGCGATAGGCCATATTTCAACTAATTTTCCTCATTACTGGCAAATTTATCCATGCTGGATCTCAGGAAAGTCCCGTCCCAAGGGATTAACAGCTGGAACTATTCAGGGACATGAACAAACATCCATCTGCATTCAGTCGTAGTCCTTAACCACTATACTACCCGTTTCCTTTGAGCGCCCTCAGTGCAGGCCACGTACTTCTCTTCTCCTGTGATAGGCTGCCTATGAAGGTGACCATGAAGTCTTGCAGTTTGGCCCCGAGCTCTGGACATTCTCCGATGCTCTGCCCAGGAGACCTGGGGGTAGGGGGTGAGTTTATCAGTCTATCAGCAAAGTAAGCAGGCAGTGAAGCTATACATCCCCCCCCACCCCCACCCCCACCCCAAGGACAATATATGACAAGCAACTCAACTTAACGCTTAGCAGAGGAAGCAAACCAGAAACATCCCTGAGTCAGGAAGACAGCACTAGATAACAGTAACACCAGATAACCAACACTACACTAAACTGATCACACTTCGGCAACTCCATTTTTACCTAACCCTGCTCCCCCAAACAGGCCACTGTGATGCTTTCCATTTGCAAAGGACTTTGTAATTTTATTGCCACTTAAGTATGGAGCCTGTTTTTTTTTAACTGGACTTGAAACTCTTCACTAGATTCAGTTTCACTGAATGAAAAAAGTGTCATTTTCATTTTCAAAAATTCATAAAATTTAATACCTCCCAGAAATTAGTGTACATTAATGTGCAATATGCATAGATAATAATGAAAGACATATGACCCATTTAATGATACTACTCAATCACTTGAAGCACACCTAGAAATGTAAACTTTCCTGTTTAATCAGCAACAGAATGAAAAATAGATTTCAGTGAGCTTCACATTAGGCCAAGAGGATGTTATATGCTCTGAACTGACAGTGTCTCACCTGTGGAAGAGCGAGCTCTCAGCCAGCACATCCAAGAAGGGGCCAACAGTGAACTGGAACAGAGAGGAGGATTAACTCAGTCACACAAATGCCATGTTTATGAACAAGACAGAGTATGACAGACTTAGTCATAGCTATTTAATAAAGCCACATCTAAATCCACAGATTGAAACCATAGCACAGAAGACAGGTACAGTATTCACCATTTCTGCAGGCTCCAAGGAGTCCAAGCACAAAAATGAAATCTCATAACCATGCAACACAAGTGATGTTCATATTATGTCAACACAACCTTCCAGAACGAGTATCACAGGTGCAAATTAATAACAATAACTATGTATTAGCGTACACTTGGCATGTATCTAAAGGAATTAAAGGTCTGTCATCTATGTATCATGACCATGACACTCTGCTTTACTCAATGCCGCTTCTAATTACAACCTTCATCCATTCAGCCATATATCTATTCAGCCATCACAGGGTCATGGTCAGATTGGTGCACATTTCAAGAAGCAGAGAACTATGTTTTCGTTTTTTTTTCCAATTTTTTTTTCTTGATTCAATTTTATTCCTCTCTGATGGGTACAAAAGCACAGTTCATCGGAAAATGAAAGCACGCGACCTTCTGGCTGTTAACATGTCCGTCTCCTGCAACTGTAGTAACACACAGACAATAGTAAACAGACAATTCAGCTGAGCTGCGGTCAGATAAATACCAACACACCTGTGAAAAAGCCACAGCAAAGGCGGGGCATCGCAGCACCCGCAGACCCAGCAGGTGACACACCCCCTCCCTCATAACGGTCTTGTTCTCACTGTGGAACATGCGCTGGTACACAGACAGCAGCCATGAGGGGTGGAGCAGGGCAGGGCCTGAGAGAGGGGGTCAGAGAGTGGGAGGAGATGAGGGAGGACTACAGTGTCAAATGGCTGGACCCAGCACACATTGTAGACGCCTACCTTGAATGTCACTCACAGTAGCCTCAATCAATGTGTCCATCCTATTGAGCACAGGCCGAACTACGTGAATCTGTGAGTCAGAGTCACATTATTTATGGATAACAACAATCCCACTTGTAAATGGACAAAACAAAATCAAATAATGGGATCAAAGTTAAACAATGAGTCTCAAAACTTCTGTGTTAATGTTTTGAGACAGAAAGAAAAGGGGAAAAAAACTGACAAATGGCAGGCACTTCTCACGCATCATATGTGAATTATGTATGTCGGTACCTGGTTTTCATCAAGGGTCTCCATGATCAAGGCATAGTCCTCCCAGAATTCCCTGAGAAGTTGGCTCTTCCTTGGTACCCATATGAATAAACTCTGTTCTGCAAAAAAATTGAATTCAAATGCATATATCTGATATTCAAACATTCAAAACTTGTATTAAAGCCCACTATGACATGAAGTATACTACAGTCCACATTCCACAGTGTTGTTATTGATGGCAGGCTTACCTTCATGACATGCATTACCACTTTGAAAATCGACGTTCTCTTCATCGGACAGCTCCACAGCCCTCTTTAATAGATACAAAGCCCGTTTGCGCGACACGCTGTCCCTGTGCGTCAATCCTGCTTGAACGATCTTCCAAAACTGCTGGGAGTGGTGTGTGTCAACAATAGCAGGAGAACCATAGCTGGAATGAAACAGGTGGTCTGAAAGCGCAGTTAGACACAGCAAGATACGAGCTGTCACTGCTGGCGTGCTGTCATTTTCGTGCCAGCAGCTCAGATCACTCCGAATGCGTCCAAAAAGGACTGCTCTCCTCTCATCCGGGCAACAGGTGTTAAGCAAAGTCATCAAAACGCGAACCAATATCTTCGAAGCAACCGAATCGGGGCCGGCCTTGATGCACATTAAAGCGGATGACAGCACCGTTGCTGACAGCTGTTCGTTAGACGAAATGATAGGTGTTAAAACAGCCAAGATTTCAATTGCAACGTCTTTATTTAGTTTTTTCTGTTCGGGGCTTTCTTCGCCTGCTTCATCTTCCGTCAGCTCCAGTACCGACAAAGTGACGTTTGTCAACTTTTCGGACAGCTCTTCATCACAAATCTTAGCACAAACGCCCAACAGCATACACACAGCATTAAGTAAATCCTTGTTTTTACTCCTGAGTTTACAGGCAGACTCTTGTTCACTGGATATTTTAAACAGGAGAGGCACGCAGTGTTTCCATGCTACATCCTCGACTTTTTTCTGAAACGCCGCCTCTCTTGGACATCCGGTGTGACAATTATTGGCTTCGATATTACGCCTGTCAGACTCCTTGTAATACAGACTATGAACTCCGTCGATTAATACGGCAAGTTCTTCAACAAGCTCTATCTCCGGCCATGTGTCACTTGGCCAGCAAAGAGCGTTTAACACTAAATCGGGGTTCGAGCAGCTAGACAATAGTGCATTAATTAAAACCGAAGGCATTTTTCAACCACGGTAATGAGACCACAGAGAAAACAATAGTGAACTTTTCTACGCGCACCGGTATTTAACACGACGGCTTCCCACTTTTCCACATGGCACTCTGAATTGCGCACGCGCCATGTCGCTTTCTAGTGACGTATTTGTTTTGGAGGTGTACGGAGTATTTGATGGGTCAATCGTGATTATTACGCGAGCGCGTTTAAGATTCATACGAAGCGTTGTGTTGGGCGTAAAAAACTTCTGAAATGATGTCACTTTCGCTTATGAAGTAGCTGGTTCTTCACCCAATCATATTTGTTTAGTCCAGCGCTTAAACTGACGTGAATGCCATTTTGATAACCTCAAGAATTGAAATTACCCCTCTCTGAAGAAATCGAAATAAGTTGTATATATAATTTTCATTGCTGGTTTATGTAGTGGTTGTAACCAAATAAACAATGTAGTAATATACTCGGGGCAACCTCCGTATCTGTCAATGAAAGGTCGCTGGTTTGAGTCTGGCCTCTGCAGAATAGTCACATGTCTGTGGGCCCTTGAACGGGGTCTTTAAGCCCCAGTTTCATGGGCGACACTGCAGGGAACTCCAAAGCTTGCTCTCACCTTTCGGTGTGTCAGGGAGAGCAAGATGCCATAGGTGAAAAAAATATTTCCCGATGGGGATTAATAAAGTATAATTACATTATTATTATCATAATTATTATTGTTACTATTATTAATAATTAATAATAATACATCACAGATGAATGAGTGACCAAGTCACTCACCACATAGGCTGTACTATTTTTGTCTGTTTTACACACAAGTGCAATTTTGCAGTTTTCTTAATCATTTTATCAATACTTATTCTTTGTTGAATTTTCTGTGTATAGAAATGTATATACTGTAGATGGTCGATTCAATTGTATTGTATTTGTCATTATTTTTTTTTTTATTATACAGGTGCCACTGGAAGAAGTGTTAAGTTGCATATTTTCAATAAACACCCATATACACACAGTCTTTCCATAGTCATTTATTATATTCGGCTCCTAAATCTGGGTGCCTTTCACTGAAAGGAGAAGATACAAAGTTTGAGTTGAGTTGAAATATCCAAACACCCCAGCTGCAAGCACTCTTTCATGGCAGTATTACAATACACCGGGTTAACACCAGATTTGCATTGTAGGATACAGAGCTATATAAAACAAACATAAATGTAAACAAAAAAGGTGGAAATATAGTAAACCTGATTGTTGTCTGTAACGGAAAAAATGTTTGATTTCCAATTCAGGAAAAATGTGGGGAAAATTAACTGCAAGGGGCCTCAGGTCTGTAAATATAAATTTTGTATACAGCACATTAATATATATTGTGCAAACTTTGCACAATGATTAATATTAGATTACAATAGAATATTAAAAAATACAAAACAGTAATAAAAAAAAATGAAGATATTACATGTCAATGTCAGTGTTAACATACTTAATACTGGCAATAACAATAATCCATAAGGGTGATGGTATCATTCATTGCAAAAATGAATGTTTTATTCAGTTATCAATAAATAATGTTACTATGGTATTAAAAAGAATAAAGAATTAATTCCGAGAAGAGAAATTTAACATGCATGGATAGTTCTAGGGAGACCTACAGACATCGATGTATCAAACACACTTTCTCAATGACAGGAAAACAGACAAGTGAAATCTGAAATCTTTATCGACTTCTCCAATACTGACATAATGATTAACAGTGACAAAAGGACACTAAATGAAAGGGGACAGATGAAGTAGACCTAATGAAGAAACAAGGTATAATTTTCCCATTATTGCATTATTACAAATATTACTTATTAACAGTGACACCACCCAGAATGAGTAGACAATGTTAGGCAGTGGTAACCATCAAAGCCTTTGAAAGCACCAAACAGAACCACGCATAAAGAGATCTGGATCTGCTGTTGCTCTCTATGTAGCCACCTGCATGCAATGTTTTGTGCAGTCTGCCTTGACTACTTGCAATTACCAAATGCAACTCCATCCAGTAAGCAATGCTTTTAAATTTGTCAATGCTGGGATTCGAATTAGTAGGCAATTGATAGCTATGAATTCGTTGAAACGTGACAAGATAAAAAAATATATATGCAATTATGAAGAATATGAATATGAAGAATATGAACAAAAAACACTGAAAAACACATAAATACAAAGAGTCAATACAAAGCGTGTTGTGGGAGGTACTTGGTGACCAGCCATCCAGGTAATATTCACACAACACAAGCTTCCTCCTGCATGTCCAAATTTATAGGTTACTTGAGTTTAAACTGCTGTATCTAGGCAACAACAAAGCCTCTCTTTCACAGTATGATTTATCCATTGGGTTACAGTCCTAAGTGGAAACACCTGCAATCAGAACACAATGGTGATTGTGGCTTGTCTGATGAACAAGGGTCGGCTTCCTTCCAAAGCCACACACATGCACAAGTCCTCACAGTGTGTCCTTGTCACACCTACAACAGTCCCAGGCTGTCACCTGGTGCAGTGGTGAAAATCACAGGCTCCAAGCTAAAAAAAGAGTCCTCTAGTGCTCACAGAATAAATTCCAGCAGCTGCTCATCCCCTAGTGTGTCCAGAGATAGGCAGTTTGTGGACCTTCGGCCATAGAATGTGGGTTTGCCAGAGTTCTTGGCCGGGTAGTAGCTGTGGCCCTCGGGGGAGTCCAGTTGGGACTTCGGCAGCCCGAAGGTGAAGCTGTGGGAGGTATCAAGCAGAGGGGAAGTAGCAAAGTGCATAGGGTGCTTGATCAGGTGTATGTCATCCAGGCTTTGGCTGTGCCGGTCAACGGAGACCCAAGCCTTCTGCTTCAGCACCTGGGAGACACAGCAGCAGTCATGTTAAGGGTGAAAACATTCATGCTGGGCCTGCTGCCACTTGGACCAAGGCCCAGAATGCCCTCCTCCAAGTCTATCAATATCATTATTTCATGCGCATCATTTTTTCCCCTCAGTACAGGCTGGAAGATCTCTCTGTTATCAATTTCAGGTTTAGTGGCCGGAAATTGCTCCGCAAACAAGAAAAAAACAAAGTAAGTTCTGTCTCTGTCTTTTGCAGTCACCGTTGGTTTTGCTCCATTTGCTTGTAATGTGAAAAGTTTTTGGGAAACGAGGCAACCACTGTGAAGGCAATAAAAGCTAAGTGCACTGCAAAATGAAAGTGAAGGTGAAAGTGAGTGTGGGGGCGTGCAGACAAGCATAGAAACAATTAGAATTTTAATTAAGCAGCTCATTGAAGAGGGGGATATAAGCATAATTAACACAGATGTTACACCATCTTTGCACAACAAATGAACGGCTTGCCATCACTGTCTGACCAGCTAGTCCCGCACAAAACGTGGCTATGCTTTGGAGAAACCATTGTGGGATCAGTTTAGGAGAATCATATCATCTCTTTCCCTGTTGACTGACCTCTTGCAGGGGGTCTGTGCTTTGTAGCTTCACCTGGCAGTCTGGCATGTCAGCAGACTTCGCTGTGTCGTCTGTAAGTAAATCATAGTACAGTAGTAGGTTATGCAGAGAAAGTTCTAGATTATTGCTGTCTATATCCTCACCAGGACATGAAATCTACTTTAAAGCAACTCAAAGCAACAATTCTTCTTCTTATAATAAACAAACAAATAAATAAATAAACAAATAAATAAATAATCAATCACGAGGGGTGTAAATTTCAAACTTCGCTATGATACGATTTCAGTTTGATTTTACAACACATTTTGCAACAGCAATTCAATATCTGGCAATATCTGAAATGTGATAAAATATGATTTAAATCAGTAGTTCATGATTGATATTTTCAAACCGTTAAATATAAGCTGATTTTAGCAGGATTTGAATTGAGAAATATTTAATACCTATTTTGTTTTCATTTTAACAACCTTTAAACAATATGGTGAAAAATCGAACATCTCAAAAACACACAAAAAAAATCTGCACAAGAAACTGTCTCACTATCTGAAAACACAGGAACTAGATTTCTTTGTGAGATATTTTCACAGTTTTTATTTTATTTGCCAGTGTGTTGACGTATTGTAATGGCTTAATAAAAGGAATGGGCATTTGTTTAAGGGGCGATTAAATCATATCGTAGCCTTAACATGTCATTATTTTAATTGTTATACCCCTAAATAATAATAATGATAATAATAACAACAATAAATTACAACAAAGACAGTGTCTGAGTGATTTCAGTTGCTATGTCTGATATTACACTCGTGTTATTACTTGTAAATACCATAGTTGCGCATTTATTGAAGCTAAATATATTTTCACCAATCTGCAGAAAGGGGGCAGCAGAGACTCGTATTAATAATATGCATTCTATGTTCTGTTTTGAGAATAGTAAATTCACCTAGTTTTGCAATAACCTTATTATTAATGGCAGAGAGGCACGAAATAACATTCCAGAGTGAGGAGCTATAAAGGTGCCCATCTGCCGCGGGTCTAGGTCTACCATCTCACCTTCGTGGTCGGTCTCAGAGGGTAGGACTGGGCAGTCAACGGATACGCCCTTCAGCAACTGGGCCAGTCGCAGTATATCCTCAGGGTCATCCACAGACACCCCCTCTGGCTCATCTACATTGAGCTCAGCCTCTGAAATGCACATGAATCGGTGAATAGACAGAATACTCAAGAGAATCAAAACAACAACGTGGTTACGTGATCTCTCTCCTAAACTTCAGGAACATCAAACGTGCAGAACTTCATGTTCACAACACTAGTGACACAAGACTGTTTCATTATATTCACAAAGACAATGCTTCCTGTTTACCAATGCATAATTGACATTCCAGTTTGAATAGTTTTCTTGTCAGTCATTCTGATGTTTGTAAGTGCGGTTTACAAACACACACACACACGCACACACACACACACACGTACACAGGTTTGTAATTACAGTGGTACCTCAGTTCTCAAACTCATTAGAACTCGAATTTCTTAAAAGTCGAACCAATCAGTTAGAAAAAAAATTACCTAGAGCTTGGTTTGAATCTCAGAAGTCAAACCGTGAACGCCGACCTAAGAACTTGTACGTGGCACATCTCTCAGCGGAAACAAAAGGTAAATCTTCAGTCTCAGCCTCGCATTAGCTGTGATAGCACCATGCATGTTTACAGTAACTGAATACATATATTTAGACAGTAAAAATACATTTAGACAATGAGACAGTAACAGTAATTATGAATATATAATAAAACACATTTAAAAATAAAGATTTCTTATTCATTATTTTAATATTAATAATAAATCATTAATACATTTAATTATAATAATATTGTTGTGCTAAGCAGAAATCGAATGGACAAATAATATAATGATCAGACTGGGGAAACAAACAAACGCGGACTAAATACAGAGGACTAATGACAACAACCAGAAACAGCTGATCACACGGGGATTCCATACGGGGTTAACAAGGGGGCGTGGCACACGGAAGGAGCGGACGATCGGGGCAGGACACATTGTGCGGATACATTTATTTTCCTACTTTACAGATTACCGTTTTGATAAATGTGCTTAGATGTGTTTGGTACAGTATATGCTCTTCTTGTTTTATCTGGTTCATTTCATGTTTAAATGCTAAAAAAAAACATATTTAGGTGTATTTTTTTGGGGCCGGGAACCAATTAATTGGTTTTCAATTATTTCTTATGGGGAAAGTTCAATCACAACTCGAACTTTTTAGGATTCGATCTGGAGTTCTGAATGGATTAAATTCGAGTTCTGAGGTACCACTGTATGTATTTATGGGGACCCTCTATTCACTTCTAGGGGGAAAACTCTAATCCCAACATGACAACCTTAACCCCTACCCACCCCTAATCTAAAGCATAACCATACTCTTGGCATTTTTACTTTTTTGATTGCATTCACATACCTTTGTGTGGTCCCCACAATGTCAAAATAACAGGTTTCTATTAAACAACTTTGCTCTGGTTTGTGTCTATGCAATATTCATCCAGTTTCTAGTGACTTACTGCATGTCAGATTTACATGCTAACAGCTCACTGACCTTCCTCCTCCTCCGGCCACCCCTTGCCGCCTGCGTCGATGCCGAAGGTGTGGGAGCTGTTGTGGCTGGGGGCCGAGCCGAAGGGGTCAGCGAGACCCTCTGCCAAGCCCAGCTGCTGGGTGTCCACCTCAATGCCCGAGCTGGTGGTGGAGCGGCGCGAGAGGCCGGGGCTGCCGTCACTGCCCGCAGGGTCCAGGTCCAGGTCATCGCTGATGTAGGACTCCCGGTACCGCTTCTTTTCTGTTGGGGAGGGTCAGAAGGTACAGGGAAACTTAGAAAAACTTAGAAGCCATAATCATACATTCAGCAGACTGAGAATTCTTAGTTGTCAAAACGTGTTAGACCAGCCGTTGCAGGGCTCCTTCATCCAGAGATATGCTCATAATAACGTACGAGCATGGAAAGGCCTACTGACCCTCGCTCTCTTCCAGCTGCCGCAGGTGCCGGAACGCCGGCTGCAGGTTCATGTAGACCCGGTGGCTGTTGCTCAGGTGATGCAGCAGGTGGCGCGAGCGGAAAGGCGAGCCGGTGTAATACACCAGCTTCCTGGCAGAGGGCAGCCCGTCCGGCTGGATTTCAAACTTCTTCCCCTGTGGATGGGACGACGGCAACACGCTCATAGCCCTCAAGCTTAGCACAAGGACCACGGCTACCCGCTATGCAAAACGGCTCCCTCTTTCCAGCCTTTTCTCATACCACTTGGCCAGATTAATACGATTTAAGAGCAACACAATGAGGCGTCAGACAGTAAACTCTCTTTTGAAACCCCTTCAGGGAATGTTTCATGACAGATCTCTTATTATGCTCAGAGTTACAGTTAAGGCAAAAATGGCCGAACAATGCATCTCCATGGACAAAAGGGTCCGGAATTTTCCGAAGAACACACCAGGAAGGTGAGACGTCCCACGTTGAACCAGGGGAAGTCGTAGATAAGCTGCCGCACGTTGTTCGCCTCCTGGGGGTGTGGAGAGGGGAAGGAGAGGCTGGGTCAGCACAGTGTGCGGGACCGAGCACATCAGCCATTAAAGGAGCCATGAGGACAGTCCTCACTGGCAGGTTCTTCACGCACGTTACATGTCCATTACATGCTCATGTGTACTAAAACAACAGAAAAATGAGAACTGGAAAGCTATTTCCCTGTATCTAACCAGAGGACCAGAGGCATAGAGTGGTTAAGGGGTGGGGTGCGGACTATTACATCATAATTATAATTAATTACATCATCACAGCTGTTCTGGAATGAATTAAAATGTTCTCTTCTTACAAAGCAGTTAGATCATAAGTTCAGACTAAATAAAAGGGCACAAATTAATCAAGTGTGACGGTTACCAGGGTGTACAAGTCATCAAGTCACAGGAAATCCAGAAGAATTTTTTTTTCTTTTTATCTTAGATATTCTCCTGCCCCATTCAAAGGAGAATGAGGGAGTCACAGTTAAAGTCCTCCTAAAGAGTACAGAAGCTCAGCTGGGATGTGCTGACAGGCCCCTCGGGGCAGGAAGTGTGTTTATCGAGCAAATATATAACCGGGGGACAGAGTCAGAGGCTTGACTGCGGGGTCGCCAGGAGGAATGAGCAATCCCACAAGCCAGTGGGGTTTTTGGTTCCACATGGCCAAAGCTGTGACCCCCCCCCCCCCCAACCACCACCATTAATCCATGCTGATGGCTACTGACTGACAGTTTAAAAACAGGGAGCTCCAATCTTAATGGCCACCGCATTCCGTGCCTCCTTGCCATTGGAAAGCTGGTGACGCCCGCATAGCTGAGAGAAAACAGGAGCGCGTTGGCTTACCTGATAAATCTGCATTCCTCGCAGGGTCAGGCCCAGCAGCGCCGAACCCCTCTCCTCCTTCTTGTCCTGCAGAATAAAGCAGGGGAGGTAAACATTAAAACCTTAATAGAGGGCTCTTTAAATGTTTTGCATTTCTGAACCCGATCTGCTAAACATCAGGGATGTTCAGAGCTCAAAGGCCCTATGGAGTCTGATGAACCTGAAAGGCCTTGAATCGTTTAATGTGCTGCACTGATAAGGCACCGTGTAAGAGATTAAAGAGGCTCTACCAGAACAAGGTGCATCGCAGCCTTTGATTTTAGAAAACGAAGCTGAGCGGGTTATAAATCCAGGGGATGAAGGTGACTACCCTGAATCAGGTGGCTAGATGCTTGATAAGGATCTGCAGGCACTGCAGCCCAGACGGGCGCCTGACACCCATCAAGCCGCCCCCCAAGATTACGGCTAATTACACACCGCGCTATCAGAGGGGGGTCACGGCAGCCTCTCACCCCGGGCCCCGCCAGCCCCGTCTCCGCGTGACCCCTCACCTTCTGCAGCCTGTAGAAAGTGACGGGAACGTCCTCCAGGCGGCAGGACTCGCGGATGAAGAGCAGAGTGGCGTCACGGGACGACATGCCCCGCAGCTCACGGTGCAGCTTGGGCCCGTGCCGGAGGAGGTAATCGACGCCTCGCTTGGCCAGGATCTGCGGCGCGGGCGCAGGGGGGGAAGGTCGGCGAGTCAGTATTGCGTGAAAAGGTGCGTCATGGTGGACGTGAGAGATGGTACGTCATTCAACGCACACGTTCCAGCTACATGATTTAGGTTACAGCTACAGTAGGTTCCACTAGCCCCCCTCCCCTTGTTCTCGCCATTACCCAGGGAGGGAAGTAGTCCTTAGGCTGGAAGTAGGCTGCTCCTCCCTCCTGGGGCCTGCTGTGCTGCGGGTGATCCGGCAGGTCAGCCTGCAGGGCGTAGCCCGCCAGCTCGAAATACAACGCCTCCTGCTGGCGGCACTCAGAGCGCAGCACCCGCTCACGGATGTCTGAGTAGTACAGGCGCCGTGCCTTCCGATCACTGAGGGAGGACAATGCTGCATGTGAATAGCTGGACTTTGCAGGAAAAACAAGACCCAAAGTCCGATTTGTTACCAAAGGCTTGCGGTTTAATCAAAAATGGCACCTTGCAGTTATTTAATGAACTTAACATGCGTAACCCGACTAGCTTTAGCCAAAAGAAACAGAACAAAATGCAGAATTTTAAGCTGTGAAATTCCCCTTTAATAAAAGTGCCCACTCAGCAACCACAGAGATAATTGCTGGTCTCAGTTATTTTTGCGGGGGGGGGGGATAACACTCACCAGATGAGCCGGCCATTCTCCACGTAGTACTGCACCTTGAGGCAGAACACCAGGGGCAGGGCTCGTCTCGGCGCCCCCTGCAGGGGGAGCACAGCGCTGACGCACACCTTCTTTGATGCTGTTTATATGTGAGGGCTTTGGAACCTCAGTGTTTCAGTCCACAGTTTACACTGCCAGACCCACAGTATGACCGAACATGGTGTTTTTCTTGCAGTTAAAGAGCGCCTTAACTATTAAAGGTCCAAAATAGCAGGGTACCGCCCCAGGAGGGGAGCGGTCCTTGGTTTTGAAGACTGGGTCCTCTCCCCTCTCCATTTTTACGTGGTAACTATTCACATGTGTAAAGAACGTTAGTGTGGATGTCGATTTTAGCATCTGTAGCTGTTAGACCTAGACATCCACCAATAAATCATGTTTACTATGTCTTTGAAATGGCAACAAAACAAGTACAGGCTGAAATGTCTCAGGAAAAGATGCCAATATAGCCGACAGCAGGGGAGTGTAGTTCTTTAGTACTTGGTAGCCTTAGTAGCTATCAAAATGTAGCTTTATCCATATGGGTTAGAAAACACTGCAGGTGGAGTCCAGACCTCATTACCTTTGCAGAATCTTGCCTCCATTCTTTGGGGAAGTACTTGTTCACTTTTTCACCCAAGTCCAGAAATATATGCTCATTGTCTGCGCAAAACAAAAACGAAACCACAAAAAAGGACTCGAAAACTTCATTCAGACGGAAACCGGAACAGTCAGAGTAACGTAATCATGCGTGAAGACATACAATGGGATTAATTTGTGGAAAGACAAACCCCTCCCCCTCCCCCCCCCCGGCTTTGTTGGGCCGCTCTTCGGTGCAGGTCCCAACATGAAATACCCCGTCAACAGCGCGTTACACGTCGGAGCGCTTTCTCTGCACTCCGTCGACTGTCAGGTGTGCAGAGTTTCACGCAGATCAGGTGATAAGAGCCTAGATTACACTTCAGCGGTGTTTTAGGCGGACATGCCGAGGAAAGGATAAATAAAAGCGAGTGATGACACACGCCAAGCCCCTGTCAGCACTTAGCTAAAGGCCGTGTGCCAGGACCTGTATGACGAAGCCTTTCCAAATCCCCAACACCCCCCTTCAGCGCTGATCCCCTCAACACTCTTTGGCCGTTCTCCTCTAACTCCTCTCTTCCTCCCTCATCCATCAATCCCAATCATCATTCACATTTTGCCTCCCTCCCACCCATGGACCCTGCCTCCTCATTTCGTTGTATCCCTGTCTCTCCATCTTCCACCCTCTCCTACAGCCTCTTCTCCTGCCCCCCCCCCCCCCCCCCCCCCCCCCCCCCCCCCCCCCCGCCCCCCCCCCCCGGCCGTGATGCCCGCGTCGCTCCTC
>JAABNY020000063.1:19401594-19412606 GCA_015164015.2 Brevimyrus niger | reverse complement strand
AATTAGTCGCGCTGCTTCCTTTGGTTGCAACAGTCTTTAAAGTCTTTGCAACGAGGACTTGTTTGGTCTGTGTCCGATGCCGCAAAACCGAAACAATTCCATATTACAGATGTAACAACACATTTCTTGGGCACAAGTGCCGGCTTTTCCCCTGTCATTGCCATGTTGTTAGTGAATCTGCTACAGTGTTAATTTACCTGTGAAGAATGGTGCGTCGCATTAGTTCCGCTTTTGGCGCGCGTGTGTAAAAAGATAAATAAAATTTTTTTTAAATCGATTTTCATGAAAACACATCGTCCTGAACTGTAAATTCGAATTAATCGATTAAATCGATCTATCGCCCAGCTCTACTGGGAGGGTTCTGAGTACAAGGTGTGCTGCCAGGGAAGGTTCCAGCAAAGTGTTCTGTTAATAGTATAACCCAGTGGCCATCATCCCCTATATTCTTCCCCTATATCAAAACCTGGCCGTTCTGAAACCACAACATACCACCAATACAAACTAACAGGTCCATGCAAGCACACTAATTTACATCTCTTCATATTAGTACAGATCCAGTAATGAGGGGTAAATGTAAAGGCAGAGCACTAATCGTACACTGTTAAACTGCAGAGAAGTGACACAACTCTTATGAAATATTGATGCCCTCAGAAAGGAAATAAGCAATCATGGAGGCAGGCAAGCTGACGCAGCTTCTTGGAAATCCTCAAGATGAGAATTCATAAACAAACCACAGGTGCCTTCGGCTGTGACTCTGGGGACATGTCTGAGGAAGTGACAGTTAGGAGTCTGGCTAGGCTGGGTGAGCACCCTAGCACACAGCTATCCTCTGAGAGAGAGAGAGAGAGAGAGAGATGCACAGAGAAACCATCAATCATCCGTCACACGACGCCAGCGCCTGCGTGGCAAGCGGGGCCTCTCTGCAAGAGTAGTGCATTGTCGACATTCCCCATGAGCACGACCCCAGTTGCAGAATGGCAAAAATGGCCGAATGACGAGCGAGGGACACTTTCTGGGAGTAAGCACATAGCGCGCCCAAAACAAGCTGAAAGTGTGGGGAATCTCCCGCCTCACTTGGGCCTGCACGGACTTGTGCGGCCTCGCGGTAAGCTGAGACACACACGGCAGTTGCTCTGACAAAATGATGTTTTCCTGCTATTTTATTTCTCCACCCTGTCACCAGAAATGAGAAGCCCACTTGTGTGTGACTGAATGTGCTCCCTTGAAACTGCCGTAGGGATGCCAAGCTCATTAAAGAACTAATTTCAGGAATTTCCTCTCAGCAAGATGCTACAGACCATTTATCCTACACTATAGTTACACCTCAGTGATCACGCTGATTGAGGTGGTCCAGCCTGTAATTACATAGCTGGCTGGAACCATACAGCTACAGCCTCTACCACTCATAAGCTTAATGTAAATTACAGATCTGATCCTCTTGAAGCAAAGACCATCCTAATTTATGCAAAAATCACAGTTGGGCACAAAAGAAGAGAAGAGAAGATAATTACCCTAGAAATGTCACCAAAGAATCCGTAATTGAACTGTTTGAACAGCATGAATCCTTTTAATAAAAATGCTTACTTCTAAATAGTTCATTAAAATGTAAATTGCCACAAAAGATCTGCAACAATATAAAACCAGGAGACTACAGATGTACCTTGAAACTATTTGGATCACTGGTCACAGATGGGCACAGAAAGAGGGTGCAATCCAGCCTTGGGGCACTGACATGGGCACCCTACAGCCAAGGGGCACAAGGTACAGCTCCATGTGCCAAGAGGGAGGGTGCAAAAAGAGAGAGAGAGAGAGAGAGCAAGAGAGAGAGAGAGAAGAGCAAAATGGATTAACACCCAAGTCAGGAGGCCAGGAGAAGGGCAAGAACCTGAAAAACGAGGCTGTGGGAGGTGATCGTGCTGCAGACTACCTTCAGCTACGCCTACTGCAGAACAAAGGTGCAGGAATTTTACACAGAAAATCCAGGGAATGGGGGGGGATTCAGAGGTGCACTTGGTCATGGGTGGCTGCAGCACTGTGACAAATGGACTTTGGGCCCCCTGAGTTTTATGCATGACTTTTACTGTTTACCCCCTCCGCCCATCCACCCATCCACACACACACACACACATTTTTTTTGATGACCTTAAAACTAAACTTGATTTACTACTGTGTCAAATTCGTCGCATGTGTGTTGAACAGAGAGTACAGTTCAATTAACTGCACGTGCAAGGCCTGCATTCACAAAGCAGAGACCTTTCACAGACTTGCATGTACCGTTTACTTTAAGGCTAGTTAATGCACACTTACCCAAAACAAGCAACGTGTCACCACATGAACACACAGTAGCCGCATGAAAGGTTGCTACGGAGATAACAACAGCACATCCAGGCTTCCACATAAATTATTAAGCAAAAGGATGGTGACAAATGTATGGTATTATTTGGTGGTTGCTCAACAGAACGTTTTATTTTAAATTACTTTTAGCTAGTGTTTATAGCGAGAAATTTTATCAGAGCATTAAGCTAGTGCAATTTTGGATTCTCAAGATGCACCTGCATCAGATGTGAGATGAGAATCTAAATTTCTTAACTACTGCGGCCCCTACTGTTGATTCACCGGAACTGCTGTTTCATAAAGTAGTGATAAAGACAGACAGTCTTAGTGATGATAAAACTACTAAATCAGCATGACTTTATTCTTCACAACAACTGCCACCACTCACACCGTGCTGTAATTGCCCTATTGTGTTATCACAACCACTCCAAAACCTCCAGGAATTTGCAGGAAAAGCCCACCTGTGTGACCTGGGAGGAACAGGAAACTCTAGCGGTCCATCTAACACCTCCAGATTGCGGGCATTCCAGTGGGATCACGCTGAAGATTCCAAAACTAGGACCAGCAGACTGACACTAATTACCCGCTACAAGGTCCATAAGGCCTGCAGCTATAATTACAGAGCTATAAAGACGGAAATCGCCAAAAATAAAAAGCAGCAATCTCAAACACACACCAATCACCACCTTGTTGGATCAGGATTTATTGTATTGGTGTGAAAGATAAATTTAAGGTAAATTCAAGCGGCCAAGTGAGGAAGACTTAAAGGATTTAAAAGAGGCTTTACGGAGGGAGGGGGTGGCAAATCTTTGCTGAAAGCTTGGGGTCATGTTTGCCTTTGTTTTTAACTACTGGAGCAGACCGGGGAGGAGGGGGGGGCTTTTCAGAAACCCCTTCTGTAAACAGCATGTCTGCCCACAAATTTGTGAAGACGAGGAGGGGGCTTTGGCCGTCATCGTTACACTGGCAGGCACCCTTACCCCGGCAAAGTGGCATACTTACGGAATTGCATAGTTCCACCCTCAGCAGCATAGCGCATTTCTCGTTGCTATCAGGGCAATGCCCATCGCGAGCCATAGACCAGTAATCTTCTGGTCAGTAGCCCATATTGTTTAACCATATAACCACCTGCTGACCCACCTGCTATCCAGTTTTAGGTGGTGAGTTTAAAATATTTCCTTTACCACACTGACAAAAACTGACAAAGTTTCTTCAGTGAGAAAATATGTAGATTAATGAAACGCTATGACTGCTGTATGTACTATTACCTCTACTGTCTGTGTTTGGGTTGGACTGGAATTAAATAAACAAACACACACATACATTATTATTATTATTATTATTATTGCCAATTCTACTACTAATAATAATAATAACAAAAATAATAATAATTAATATTATTATTATTAACAACCCTGGACTTTCGTTAGCCCCGCGACCATTTTTGCTGTCCCAGAAACCCATCAGGCCACCGGGAAAATGCCCGGCATGTCAGATGGGCAGTCCTGTCCTGCTTACATACCAATATACTTCAGCATTGACCATTGACGTATGATCCAGGATAACATCAAATTAGTTTTTATTTCTGGGGTATAACTGGTCTTACTGGGTTCTGTGATGCCACTCACCCATGCAATAAGTTGCTCCGCCAGGACTACCGAAATTAGGAGGAAAATGTCTTCCTTACAGGGGATTTACTTAGAAAGAAGCACAAAGGGATTTCTTAGGTAAAGCACCAAACCGAAAAGTCAGTAATGCTATAGCGCTTGAGCAACAACAGTAAATTATCCATAACGAGTATATGAGTAAACTCGTCAGGCAGATATAATGCTTTTCGTCTGAAGTGATGGGGCTGATTAAACGACGAGAGCTTTGAACTGCAATACAGGTGGAACTGATGCATATGCGATTAACAAAATACAGGCAGAAGATAGGAAAACACACACCTAAAATTTTAAGGAATTTTGGAAGTAATCCCAAATCTTGACAGACATCCCCTATATAGACACACGATAACCCCAGCAGAAAAGAACTTCTTCTGCTAGTGGACCAGACATTAGGGTTTAAAGGCAGACAGAGCACAACATAGCCGGATGAGAGTCCACCTGTCTAGGGCTAAACAGCGCATCCCCGCCACAACACGAAAGACCCCAGTCTCTCCTCGTGGACTCACCATAAAACTATCGAATTGTTGCATTACTTGAATGAAATGGAATAATGAAATCAGCACACATGACATGCACAGTACGGACTCTGACTTAAAATCTGAAAGTATCAGGAACGATCGTGAGTACTCACCGAACACTAATCTGCAAGGAGTGTCTAGATGACCTATACAAATTTAGCAATCGTCCCAATAAGCGCTTCCAAAGCCGAAGAAACACACCACCTCACACGCCCTCACCTAACCAACAACTAACAATTCCTCAGTTGGCAGAACTACAGCGCTGTCTGGAGTGTACCACTAATGTCTCATGGGAGGGGGGAGCTCCCTCTTTCAGAGAGCTATAGTGTAATCCCTTTATTATCGTTTTGAGATTAAAGGTTTTTTTTTTTTAATCCAAGATTGTCATAATATATTACAAATAATATGTTATATTTCATTTGTATGTTGAACAGTCACAGAACAAGCTAAAACAGAAACAAAACAAAACAAAATATTTCGTTCCCCTCTAGTTATTGTCTATCGTCTGTTGCGGTTTTTAAAGTGTATAGTAAACAGTGTTGTATAGGTGTTTCATCGACTGTCCAGCGGTGTGTTTTTTTTAATTAAATCAATAGTGATTTAGTTAATACTTTACAGTTGCTGTTTTTGCATAAATGCGATTATCAGCATCAGGAGTCAAAATTGCGATCAGAAAGTTGGAATATCTAAATCTGAACGCATTATCAGGTAAACTAAGGACGGGGGAGGGATCACAAAACTAACGCACTTGCTGTGCTGGCCTCCTATCACTTCATTCCCATAGAGCATGTCCTGATTCCCTTTATCCACAGCCAACATAAAGCACACATGACTCAATGTAATTGTTCCCGCCCCATAACGATGCTGGGTGTGTACAGTCGGTTTGGACATGGGAACGTAGGTCCTGGGTTAGTACGGGTAGGAGGAGGACATAGAGATGGTAGTGTGTTTAACATGTGCTCACTACCCGATTCCCTCTTATCTGGAAATGCCACAGAGCAGGACTTACACATTCCTGAGATAGGAGAGCCGCGTCCCACAATTTAACACGATTGTGTAAACTCGGTATAATAACATTGAGTCAGCATGATATGACCCACACATCGGTCATCTGACTCCATTTTCCTGACGGTACAGTTGTTGATTTGTTTCCTGTTCTTTCAGTAAGACTCGTTTTTTTATTCCCATACATTGGTTTAATGCATAATAAATAATAGCAATAAAACGACAATAGCAGAGGCTTTTAAGTAAGCGACTGAGTCAGTATCCTTACAATACCTTAATAACAATAAAATGGTTAACATTTTCTTGAAAGAAGCAGCTATGCTATATATACAGTCAGGTATTTTCTGCTTAACAGTCCTGTGATCTTTGACTAGTTAAGCAGTTTGTCTCTCCATACTTTCGCTGCTGTAAATGCGTCCTGTCCCATCCTTATGACATTTACACCTAAAACCAGTCTAACTGGGAACTGTAGGACAGGGGCACTTACTTCAAAAGTGCTGCCTTTGAGACCTGTGCCTGTTAGCTTTGTTTGGCTGTCGCCCAAGTAATTACATCATCCCTCTGGTCTCTTTCATTAATTAGTTGTAAATGAATGCTGGTGTATGAATTCAAGACTCCAACACCTGTTTCCCCATACAGGTGTGATGGGCATGAAGTAACAGTCCAATACATCCATTATTATTTAAATTATACAGTCTAAATGAGAATCAAATACAACTAGCATATCTTCACATAAATTATTTCTATCCAACCAGTAATCCAGCACAGGGGTCCTGGAGCCTATCCCAGCTACTACAGAGCACAAGGCTGAGGAGCAACCTGGATATGATGCCAGTCCATCATAGCCCATTTCAACACACAGTCACACACTATGGCCAATTCATCCATCCATCCTTCCATTTGTGGTCAGGGTAATAGGGGGCCTGGAGCCGGTCTCTAACAGCAGAGGGTTAGGAAGCTGCGGTGCACCCCGGAAGGGATGCTAGTGTACAAACTGCATGACTTTGGATTATGGGAGGAGCTTGTGTACCCAAAGGAAATGTATACAACACGAGAGCTCCTCAAACAGAGTGGGTCAGAATTCAGACCCCAGCGGTGAAGCAAACCTACTCGTGGAGCCACCTAAGTAAATGATGTGCACTTATTAGTATAAGTTATGTTACAAGTAATGCAGCATAAGTTTCGCTGTGGGAGCAAAATTTTATAAAGTTATACGCTTTATTTAAATAGTTATAACTGTTTGAAGTATTTGAGGTCTTTTAAAAATGTTAAGGGAAAAAATAAAAAAGAGATAGTTGTTTAATGGGAAGAATGAAATTTTACCTTGAGATTAATTTAAGTCAGACAAAGTTAAGATGATCAGATTTCAAAATATCCTGAGATGACTGTAAATCAGCAGATGGTTAGATCCAGCTAAGCCTTTCAAAAATATTTTCTTTGGAGAAGTGATGTGAGTCAACCTGTAACTAGAACTTTCATCTTTTTTGGACTTTGTTTTAAAGGTATAAATCAGAAAGGGTAAAATCTTTCTTATGATAGGTATTTATCTAAATGACATATTTCCACTGGAATGAGTAGTATCTTTTTCTGAGATAACAGCTGGAGTGATTGTATGGTTCAGTTCAGCCTAAAGCGATGACAACACTGCCACCCACACTAGTAAGTGAGCATCACTATTAAATGTGATTATTTATTAATTTAGCCCACGATTAATTTACACCTGAGTTACATGGCAAACGTTTTTTTGACCATATCAAAATTAACTGTGTTGATTTTATATATATAATTAATTTAATTAATGGAAGAACACAGGGCTGTAATGGCAGCTACCCAAGCATGGGTAGTGGAAAGGCCTCATCAGCTCTGAGGGAGGGGGGAAGGCAAGGCGCTGGTGGTTTTGTGTACTGGTCAGACGGTTCTCCTCCATGCTGCGTTCCCACCTGGCGTTCCTCGTCTTGCCACTTGACTCCCCTTAACAACCAGATAAGCATAGCAAGCCATTGTCTCCAGTTTCTGGCCTGCAAAAAGATGAGCCCTGCATTGCCTCCCTCTTTTACCTCTTGCCCTTTGACCCCACCCTCCCCCTCTCCTCTGTCCTCACACGGTTCAGTGTCCACCCTGTGTTTGGGTACACATGACATCATCCCACAATGCAGCTCTTCTTTCAATGGGGTGATTGGAGGCAAAAGGTAGGGGGTGCGGGGGTGGGGTTCACTGAGCTGTTTGTGTCGGGCCTGTTGGGTTTCCATGGCAATGTGGCATTCCAGTGATCAGCTGTTTGCGGGAGGTTGCTTGCGGCAAGATGCTAGTTTGGTCTTTTTATAACCTGGGAAACATTTCAGCTTAATTCGGGACTCAGGAGAATGCGGCACACACAATTTTATCACTTTGTGAACAAAAAACTAATCACCCTAATCACCTAAAAAACCCTTCGACACCCACACAAACATACCAATCTTCAAAATAACACTTATAATAAAAAATGTTAGATTAAATACTTCAGCCCATTACTCTCTTCCTTTAGGCACCATCCTATCTGGGCAGCAGTTTTGGGAGTACATTGCTACAGCTCCATCTTGTGGGTGACTGGAACATCTTTATGAATTAGTTTCCATATTTTCCACTATAATTATTCTTCCAAAAACATATCTTAATCGTGTGTTAAAAAAGAGCTGCCATATTTTCAAATTCTTCATCTCGTCCTTTCAGTTTCATATAGAACTTTTAGTTGTTAAAAAAAAACGGTTAGTTACATTTTTCAGATTTGTTACCGAGATACTGAAACAAGTCATTCGCAATTCTCTTAGCGTGCTTCCGCCTTGTGTCGAAAGTGGCGTACTGCAAATTTATGAAAATAATTTCCGGTATAGATATTTTATTAATCCAATAAAGGTATTTACGGGTTTACAATCGCACCACACCACACACTGTAATAAACATTAAAATTTACAACGTTTTATGTAGAATTATGTAGTAATAAATAACTAAATACATAGTATTGCATAGTCCTTAAGTGTGCTAGTTGTAGGGCACCGTTTCATGCAGTATATGGTACAATGAATGAATGGATGTGTTATGAATGTTCACAGCTGTCTGTTGCTGAAAGTGCTCCTCTGTTTGTACAAGACAGCATTCAGAGGGTAAAAGTCATTGTCCAGTACAGACAGCAGTTAGGCAGTGCTCTGAATGTCCTCTGTGACATTATAGTCTCAAGAGAGACAGGACTGGTTCCTAGAATGAGCTGGCTCTCTGGATCACTTTGTTGAGCTTTTTTATCAGCATCACCTGCACTGATGCCATTGCCCCAGCACATTTCTGCAGAATGATCTGCACTGGCAACAACAGACTGTTGGGGTGACCTGCACTGACCATAGGACCTCAGTCTCCCCAGGAAGCTGAGAGGACTTTGGCCCTTTAAGGTAGGTATAGGTCATCAGCCCTTATTATCCCTCTAAGGACATTTCTCCATATTTGTATATAAATGTATAAAATTATCAATGTGATACATGTCAACAGTGTATTCCTTTGGACAATTCTGTATAAAATTATGCTTTGGTTTCTTTCTACATTAAATTTAGAAATTCATAAACTCTCGCATGGTGTAGTGCAGTGGCCCTGAAATCACACAGCATGTCAACATTAATACAACTCAAAAACATAAAGATGATACAAAAACAGACAAAAAAATACACACATTTATTTATAAAAATGTGCTGTATGGCGGTTTTCAAAACGGAAGTGCTCTGTGCCACAGGGGGGCAGTATTCAGTCTGCTGATCAATCTTCTACAACCTACAGAATTCAGAGAATACAAGAAGTACCACTAGGCTGGGGTAATATATCAATATATTTTCAAAATGAGATATAGGATTACATAGTACTGCTTATATCCATATATATCTTGATAATTCAGTTAGCAACTATGCTTTTGGGAAACACCCCTGTTCCGTTAGTAGCTCAAGGGGAATTTGATGTAGGGAAAGGCGAGGGACTATTGTCATATTTCACATGTGGTGACATCAGGTTGGGTCAGCTCAGGTTGGGGAGCATGCGCTGGTGCAGTATGTTGCCGCACCCTCCACACAGAGAGACTCCTCTGGATCCCCCCCGGCGGACACACGGCCCAGTCCTACCCTCCAGAAATGGCCTTCCATGTGCCACAGCCATGTGTTATGTGAGCGTCCCATTGGCCTGGTCCAACCTCTTGGGTCCTCAGCAACGAGTATCCTGTGAGCCGGATCAACCTCAGGGAAATATAAGAACAAAACTGACGCTCCCTTACAGTGCAGCTAATGTGTCTCATTCAGGACTAGCAACCGCTCTTATGCCACAAGTCAAACCAGTGGTACCGAAGAGACACAGTACCAAAGGAACGCAGTCTTTTATCCAGGACACTCGCAAGCCCAGACACTCAGCCTCCTCTCTCAGTCTCTCAAGAGCCCTGATCAGAGCCTCCATTGATGCCATCAAGATCAAAGAACCATTGGGAAAATCAAGATCAGTAAATCTCTCTTCACCAATAGCCGCCCGACAGCTGCTGGACCCCACAACCCTGCCCAACGCCCAGTGCAGTCCATCCATTGAACAGAGTATAGGATCACACCCCAGAATCAACTGGGAAGAACATGGTTCTCCCTCCACTCTGCACAGCACTCACAGTACCAGTGTACAGGCTGGCTATGGCATCTAGCAACTTCAGGGGGATCCCACGAAGTCTCATGACTTCCCACAGGGCAGCTTGATCAACTGACTTGAACACTTAATGAAAATCGACGAAGGTAGCAAGGAAACTCTATTCACATTTATATTTAATGAGAACCTCCAGTGCCAGGATATGGTTGATGGTAGACTTAGCCATAAAACCAGACTGCTCTGGTTGCTGGTAGGAGAGCAAGTGATCACGGATCCTGTTAAGGATGGCCCTAGCAAGGACCTTATCTGGCACTGAAAGTAATGTTATCCTCCTGTAGTTGCCACAAGCCTGATTCCCAAATGGAAGCATAGTTTGCTGGCAATGCCAGGAGGACAGCCTTACCACCAGCCTGGAGAAGTTCACCCTGGATACCACAGATCCCTTCGGCCTTCCCCACCCTCAGCTGGTTCACCACTTGTGCAATTTCAGTGATATTAGGTGTTTCACAGTTGATCAGAGGATCAGCCTCAAGAACTGTGTTCCCAGAGATGTCCAATGTCCTAGCTGGAGGATCAACTTTAAACAGCTGCTCAAAGTAACCAGCCCAACAAGTCACAACTGCAGTGTCGTCTATAAAGACAGTTTCATCGCTGCAAGTCTCTGAGGACCAGATTCAGATGTACATAATGCTTCAATTCCTCTATATGCAGGACGTGGGCTACTAAACCACTGATGGTGTATCACCTCCTCACAGATTCCTCTAACAAATGCTTCCTTATCTGTCCTCAGAGCCCTTACAGCCATCTTCCTCAGTTCCCAGTAGAGGCTGGAGTTGCCACCAAGTCATGCCCTGTG
>JAABNY020000063.1:19386724-19399028 GCA_015164015.2 Brevimyrus niger | reverse complement strand
AGTCTAATGTTTATCAGTACATTACAGAAAATAATTAACTTTATCACAATATGCACATTTTTTGAGAAGGACCTGTATGTCTGATTCTCATCTTGGTTGTTAAAAAAAGGAACAACTTGCATTACTCTATTGTGACCACAAGATGGCAATGTGGTAAAAGGAAAAACATTCCGACAATGTTCAAAACCAGGTATAGCGCTAACTTAAAAAATAACAGCCATCCATTTTCCAACCATGTATCCAGTACAAAATCACAAAGAGACTCTGATTTACACAAGGAGAAAACATAACCCACCCACACGGAACCAAGGTAGGATTTGATCCCACAATCACAGAGGCCACCTTAAACCACTACCTCAGACAAACAAACAGTTTCTTAAAATATTTACTGGTTTGCCTCGTTAGCATCAATGGAAAAAGTTAAACTCTTAATTTAATAATCATTACAATGAAGTAAAGTCAACCCTTATTAAGCAAAATTCTTTGCTTTGGTCATTTTCACAAATTTTCAGTGTCTGAAACTGATCTACTCAGAAAAATTAGTTTTATTTTGCCCGATGGTTAAAATAGACCAAAAATAGTCAGCCATCATATAGTAATTAATCTTCTGCTGTCATACTCAGAGCAGTATGTGATGTATGGTGAGACAGCCAGGGTGTAGAACAGGGCATTCCCTGGAAAAGGCGCCAGTCTGCTACAGGCCAGACACGCAATATGACTCAGTCACGCAATAAAGGCATTTTAGAATTAGCAATATATCTAACCTTTGTTTGGACCGTGGGCAGAAGTCATCACACCCACTGGCGCTCCATGGAAATGCACATTTTGTAAATAAACACATACAACTGAGGCTCAATGTGTGAAGATACCACTAAGCTGTGTAACTCATTCTGCTATCTCTGTCCTTTAAATAGCTTTGTCATTTTCTCATCAAAGTGTAAATGTAATATTTTCCAAATGGTGAAATTTATATATTCCTTCCGAGACCCTCAGTGTTTCTGAACTAACCTTTGTCCTTTTCACACTAGTCTTCGTTTAGTCTGACCGTCAGCTACACTCTTTGTTTCTAAGGAACACAGATCACTGTGATAGATGCAGATTGCAGGCATGAAGATATGCAAACCCTGTAAGTCTCAGCATGTGTTCATGTTCCTCCTTCTCACTCATCAGTGTTGATTAGGTCCATCAATGCCCCCCCAGATCAAAATCTACTAGACCCTGATAATACTGGCATCCCCAACCAGGGTCTCCCCAGCCATGTTCCCTGTGTCCTGAGCATCCTGGCCTAGGGTCCAGGTTCACTGGGAGTTGGAGAGAGAGAATCCGATTACACTGGTGATTTTCAGATTTTTTTGAGGGTGTTGTGCGTTCTCGTCCCATCCCTCCTCTATGAAATGGCGTCTCTAATTCACCCGTAATGTGTGAGTATGTGCCCTGTGACGGAATGACATCCTGCCCAGGGTATATGCTTTCCTGGACATTATGTGACGGACTCACCTCAACCCTTTGCCGAATGCTGACCCAGGTTTTCCATACGGCATTTGGACATGCGTCCAGGGGCACCACGTCTAGGGGGGCACCAAGCAGCTCAACCTCCCATAGACCCCCCCCCCCCAACTCCTTGGCCCATTCACTAATTAAGATAAAACTATTCGTTTAACATGGAACTCATTGAAAAGCCTATGTGATGTTTTCTCCATGTTAGATTCATTTCTGAATTTCATGAGCTGCTAATCAGTCATGTTTCCGTCTGACATGACGTCATTTGTGCTGTTGCCCAGGGGCACTTAATACTCTTAATCCGGCCCTGGCTGAATGCACTAATGGAAAATGGATGCATTTAGCTTAAGCTAAATTCCAAAGGGTTTCATTTTCCAAATGGTAAAGCATAAAAAAGATTGACATCTGTTGGTGTTTTTACTTTTCTGAGATGTCACTCGACCTTTGAATCAGTAAATGTATATGTTATCATTGAAGTGGAACAACCGAGACATAATCATCTCAGTGCAAAGGTGTGCATGTTGTGTATATCCGACCGCCAACCCAAACCGAACAAGCAGTAATGGGATGCTTGGAAATACGGGGAAATTATTAAAAATGGTTGAAAAAAAATATGCTTAAACATATGGACTGTGAAATAAAAACCACATGAAAGGTTGTGCCAGGTAATGGGCTACTGAAGAGAAAGACACACGGAGATTTGATGGTACAGGACTAAGGAGGCCTGTGTACAAGAGAGGTCAGGGACCCTGAAATACACAGAGGCTATGCATGGTGGGCAGGGGCACAAGCAATTACATGCACAGAAATCAGCCTCTTGCATAAACACAGGTGCAGCCAAAAGGTGAACGTTACATAAAATGTCCCTTTGTGTTTTTCCAAAACCACAATTCCTTTGCTCTGAGCAAAGGGAACTCAGAGCACTGTCGAAGCTTGTCTGAGCCTTGGGAACAACCTGAAGTTAATTGTCTTATTTTCTATGCAGCAAACCCTGTGTGGAGCCACCTCCTCGCAAGTCATGGACTGAACATGTTCAGAACCACAATCAATTTTCCAAGTATGTTACTATATCTGCAGTTAGGCATGGATAGATTTTTGGAATAAGCTATGGGTATGAAAAATGGATGGGTGGATTGATGGATGGATGGATGGATGGATGGATTGATGAATGGAGGGACAGATGGATGGGCAGACAGCCACATACTTTGTACTTGTCACGAAATGCATGTAGTTGCATTTAGTTCAACTCAATATAAAAATACAACACAATTCACAAAAAGAACACTTTAACAGAGACGTAGACCAGTAATAAAGCACCATGCATAATGGTAAAGTGCTATAAATACTGGCTGAGTGTGAGGCCAGGAGGGAGTATAAGGCCGCATTTGTTCGTTTACCTCGAAGTCAGCTTTGGCAGCTAAGCCGTTCAGATTTCCCATTAATTTTCCAGCTAACAGGGAATGTTCCCAAACTAGCCATCATCATGCAAAGGTCATATAAAGTTGGCAGAGAACATTTTTACCATAACATTTATAGAATGATATTTCCACATTTAATATTTTATCAAAGGCATGAAAACAATATACTCTGAACATCTTATTAACGTAAACAACGTTGAAAAATATTGTTTCAAAAGAAAAATCTTTTATAAAAATGTTATGCTGCAAATGTAATTAAATAAAATTAAATTTAATGTAATATGAGTTTATGCTTTAATTTATGTTTTTGTTTGTTACTTATGTATTTTCTTTTGATTTATGCTCTTTTGAACTATTTCTATAAAGATCATTGAATGACTTGGCTAATAGAGAGTAGTTCATATTTTCTCAATTATTTTACAGGTGCCTTTCTTGCATTAAATAATGAAGCAGAACAATGCAGTACAGGAGACAAACAACCCTGTTTTCAACTATGCTGCTGTGGATGTAATACAAAGGTTTTGGCAGCTGCAGTAAAGTAACATGATAAATCTTGCTTTGTTTATTAATGGTTATTGGTAAATATTATTAATACTCACCTGGCAGGGAAGATACCATGATCACGAAAGTGGTTCACCCAGGGCAAGGCCCAACCATTGCACTGCGGCTGTGCTGACCCCTGCAAATTCCCCAAATGTGGAAATCTCGACCGCATAATTTCTGGTAGTGGGGGGCTGCGTTCGCGCTCTCCCCTGATTTTTTTTGGGCAGTGGTGGCTTGATGGTTAGGGAAGCGCATTTGCAATTGAAAGATTGCAAGTTCGAATTCCCCACCAACAAGTCACCACTGAGGTACCCTGAGCAAGGTACTGTCCCCAATCACTGCTCCGCGGGCGCTGAATTAGCTGCCCCCTGCCATGTCACAAAACATCACATATGGGTTAAATGCAGAGGACACATTTTGTTGTTGTGCACTTTGTGCTTTGCTGTGTTGCATTAACAATGACCACTGATCTCTAATTCTAATGTAGTGTTTTAATTTCTGTGCTTCTATTGCCTTCTACTGTCGCCTCGAACAGTAACAGGGACAGTAGGAAGTGCAGGACCCGCTGCACAAGCGACTTCAGTGTCCCGTAAGCCAGCAAGTTCGGGTCTGTCTGCAGTTTCAAATTCAGTGTCACCTGTCCCAGCAAGTGCTCAGCCCTCTGTGCAGTCTGTCCAGCCCCGACTTAACAATGGGAATGTTAACAATGGGAATGTTAAAACTTGATTCTTCTGGCGTCCTATTGCACCTCTGCCATATTCCAGCCCCCAGCATCAGTGCCACTTGCCTGCATGCACTGACAGACTAATTGTCTTGATTAGATCAGACAGGCAGTGGATAAATGGAGGACTGTATCTCCATGCACAAACACTCCTCATTTAACATGACCAAGGTTGTCATTTACATCACTCTACGTTGTCTGCCCCTCATACAGTTCCTCTCATAACTCCTAACCCTGCTTAAGTCTGCATCTTCATGATGGTAACACCTCAAATTCCTGCTGCATTGCTCCTATAGGCCCTCCTCTCCCTACTGTACCTGCCAAGAGGGCCTACTAACAGTTGTGAGTAATCGGTGTAGAAAATGCAATGAACCTCCGCACAAAGACAGCCAGGCAGTATTACGGACAGACATACTGTCCTCATGAATCTAGCATGCCGCCTCAGCAGTAAATGGAGGACATGAGTAGGGCAGAGAACAATAGTTTGTCTTTTATTCATAAATTTTCCATGTAAATAGTTTTTAATTTGTTACACATGTAAGTGTGAGTGGGTGGCACAGTGGCCTCACACCTCTGAGACCTGGGTTTGAGTCTCCGTTGGGATTCTATGTGTGTGATTCCATGTTCTCCCTGTGGTGTTTCCTCTGGGTACTCTGGTCCCCCCCCCCCCAGTCCAAGAACACACTGAGGTTAATTGCAGTTACCGAATTGTGTGTGTGGTGGGTTGGGGCTCCCTTCTGGGTTGCTCTCTGCATTGTGCCCATAGGCTCTGGACCCCCTGTGACCCTGAATAGGACAAGCTGTTTCAGGAAATGGATGGACGGTGTGTGAGTCACCAAAGGTTGTCTTTAACATCAGACTTCACAGCTGCAAATATAGTGAACGTGTTATGATTTGGAATTTTGTCTGTTACCAATCTTCACTAGGACTGCAAGACACATTTTAGCGGAATTACAAACATAATGATACTTTTTACAATGTAAAACGTATGTTCTTCAGACAGAAAGTGATGAATGCTGATATTACAGGAAACCATAAGTACACTTAATTTCCCTGATTACAAGGCACATAGAAGGTTGGACGTCCCATAAACGTAAGCTCCACAATTACCGCTCAGGTGGGGATTATACATAATCTACCCAAACACATTAAACTGGATTTGACTTGCTGAATGCTCAACAGGGTGAGGCAATAATCAGTGGGACATGTTTTCATGAGCGTGAGCAGCAGAACAGCAGCTAGTCGCCCATGAAAATATTTCCAGCTTTATCACATACGCATCCAAAGAACCACAGGTGACTTCCTTACTGCCTTTAGCCTTTAGGGCTAATCTGTATTAGCTGTACAAACAGAGATCATGGTTTACTGGGCTTCTTGATGAATAAGTGCATTATACATGGAAAACATCTTAAAACACGTCATATATAAAATATAGGCACTGATTTTAGGTCTGTAAGATTGTCTTTCTTCCGATGCTTCAGTAATTCAGAAATTCCTCCATCTACCATTTCCTCTTATCCACATCTTTCCTCTTACATGGTAACACTCTGCCTGTATGATTCTGCCACTTTTCCACTCTCTCCTATTTCTGATCATGCCTTTTCAGGAACTGAGAGCTCATTGGTGTAGCTCTTTCAGGAGAGGTCTTCCATGTTCCATCTCTGTTTATGCTCAGGCAGTACGGTTCAATGTAGCTGATTATATTGCGATTACCTGACTCGTAGCTGATAATATTTAGTGATTGTTTAACTTGTCTCAAGCTACCCCCCCCACCCCCCCCATGAAAGAATGCATGACTTCACTGCTTTTTGTCCCCTATTTTGCAAGCAACTGGGGGTGGGGGGGACCAGCGCCGTGACACCCTATAGGTGACTTAAGCAATCACCAAGGACGCCAGGGGGCGCAAAACAACGGCTGAAAAAAATCAGAAGAATTTCCTCTGGTTCCATTACTTGACATTAGTTATTTAGGGCCAGAACACCCAGGGCTGGACCTGGACCAGATAAACTTTTGTACTGTGATAAATCCCCAGCATTTTTCTTAGTTCAGTTCCCTTCCCTGTTTAAATGCAGCAATACACAGATATGACATGTATCAAACAATTGGCAAACTATAGTGTACTATAATCTCAAGGTTTAATATACTTCCCATACAAATGCACCCATTTTTAACAAACAACCCATCCAAAGAACAACTGAAAGCCAGAAATCCATGAATAATGTGGAAAGAAGGGGATGAAGGGGGGAGTAGGAAGAAAAGGGAATGGAAAAATAAAGGAAAAGCGGAAGAGGGAAGAAAAAAATGAGAAAGAGAGGCATTGCTGGTCATTCAGGATGCCATTTTTTGTGAAACATTAAAAATATTACATTTTGCCAGTTTTTGACTGGGAGAAGCATGGATCTGAAGGTCATGAATTCAGGCCTTGTCTGGAACAACTTTAACCAACCCTTGGATTTTCGATTGTATTTGGATGTGACTTTATTTTTATAGTGTAATGCATAAACCATTCTGACAATGCCATTGATTGTAACTGATGTGTTTTTTAATTTTAGGAAAACCATATTATGTCATCACACCAATAACCGAAATCAATGAGGACTGAAAATAATATGTATCATGATAAGTAAAGTATTAAAGTATTGAATTAAAGCAATAATACAATCAGATTTCAAAACCTGTGCTTTTATCATAATCATCATTATCAATATTAATAATACTACGAATAATAATCATCATTAACAATACAATAAATATTAATAAGTATTAATAAAATATTAATCACATAATACATATTAATCTTCACACATCCACTACAAAAACACACACACCACACATGCACACAGACCGGCACTCATATCTTTCTGAGGACCATCCGTTCATTTCTATGGGCAAAACCCTAATCCCAACATCCTACTCAACCCCTACCCATCCCTAACCCTAAGCATAAGTAACCAAATAAAATACAAAATTTTTAGCTTTTCGATTGCAGTCACAGGTTTTAATTAAATTGAGTTTCCCCTTGTGGGGATCGGAAAAATATCCCTACACAGTAAAAATGTACAGGATTTTATCACCTCGTGGGGAAATCTGGTCTCTATAATGTGATAATTATAAAACAGGCACACACGCACATGCGCACACACACACAGACACACATTATATCTTTGTGGGGAATCTCCATTGCTTTCTATAGGCATAACCCAACTCCCAGCTATGACAACCTTAACTCCTGCCCACTCCTAACCTTAACCATAATTAATTTTTTAGTTTTAGGCATTTTTAGTTTTTTGACTGCTATTGCAAAATAACAGCACACAGATTTGTATCACACATACACACACACAATGGGCTGACTCATTCCCCAGGAACATCCCAACTGTGAACAACTCTTGGTGCCACAATAAGCTTAGAGGACCTGTAATCTCAAGAATGTTCTTCCTGTAATGGATTTCTAGTATTTAGGCTGAGAAACAAACACTAATGTCTAAACAATAAAGTAAACTTGACGCTGGCAGCATGTCTTTTACGAGGGTGACATTGAGAGGTTTACAGCGATAGTTACAGGTGACTTTCATGTGACGCATACAATGAAATGGTGCATGAATTAAAGAATCGATAAAAGATTTGGGTTAGACTACGTCCCATGATTCTACTGGGGTGACAGGGGCTTTCTATTTTGTCCACCCTTGGTTAGCATTATACATCGGCCATTCGCAGCCAGCTATAAGGCCACCTAGAGTGAACATGTTGGGGGGGGGGGCATAAAAAGAATGTCCCCATGGGGATCAATAAAGTATCAATTATTGTTATTATTATTGATCATCTCACAATCGAGTTTGAGCCACACCATGATTGACTGGTTGGGCAGCTCTGATTTACAACATTAAATGCGCTATAGATATTTCCATTATGCTGCACTGCTTCACTTTCCCTTGTCACTATGGAATGTCCTCAGACCCTCACAGCTGTATAAACACAGACACACACACAGGCACACCCACAAATACTCAATATGCAGCCAGGATTACAGCCATCCTTTGTCTTTCTCTAATAGCCCTTTCCTCCCTCCATTCTTCTCCGCTTGACCTGGAAACGGGCTTTTTCAAACCGCCACTGTGCCAGCCTGCCCCAAACACCAACCAATCACCTACGGTCACCTATGGTTACCAAACCCGCCACAAATCCCTGTGTAGAAGATCGCATCCTCCTGGGTGATCGCAGCAGGACTGATACACAAGTGGTCAGTTAGCAGTGAGACCTTAACACAGAAAAGTCAACAGAATGGCAGATGCCATTTGCTACCCTTTTGATATATTTGCAGAGAATGCACCACCTCTTAAACAATTGAAATTAAAACAGGAGGGAATCATGTGCCAACATTCATTAAGCTAAGAGCATGAAGCACTGGCCCCCAGACCACAGCTGTGGGGGCCAACACTCTTCTTTGCCTTATTGCCTCAGCCCATAAAGACAGACCTCGTTTAACAGACAGACAGGAAAGCACACAACAGGTCTGGACCTAAGACTGTGTGTGTGTAGATCTGTGTGGGTGTCTGTTCCGTGTGTGTGGCTCTCTCTGCCTCTGTGTCTGTGTGTGTGTGTGTGTGCATCTGTGTGAGTGTCTGTTCCGTGTGTGTGGCTCTCTTTGCCTCTGTGTCTCTGTGTGTGTGTCAGACGGCGATCGATACCCCGTGCTGCGCCAGGACAGCTGAGTTGTTAACCAGCCTGTCTTTAATTAAGGTCAAGCTGGCTCCCTGCCGGAAAGGCCTGCAAATAAAGTGAGCCTGGCTCCGAATTAGACCGCTGGGGGCCAGGCGACCCTCCGGCTCAATCAGGCTGAGGGAGGGACAGCTCGTTGAAGACTTACACTATGGAAGGGGGGGGGGCGAAATGACCCCCACCGGACTTCCAAAAACAATGTGCAGATTGACTGAATGTAGCAGGGGAACAGAGCCCCAGAGTGGGCCCTAGGGACAGGGGCTCACCAGGCCAACACCAGGGCCCGGAGGGGAGAATTTATGTATTTGGGCTGGACGCTAGGATCCATGTTTGCCAAAGACGGGTTGCCAAGTTGGGATCAGAGGAGTTGGCAGATTGAGATCCAAACCTGCTGACGTGGGTGTTTCTTTGGTTCACACTTGGGTTAAATACTTTATGGCCCTTCTGGGTTTTAACTCATTTCAGTGCTGTACTGCACATCCTGAATCGAGAATCTATTGCATCAATTTTGGTTTCATTAGGAATATTATAGGTACTGCTGTACTGTTAAAGGGGTGAAGACAGGTATCGCTAGATGTAACGGCCTTAAATAAACAGGATCCACAAAGCAATAACTCAGGAATCATAAAAGGGTCATTTTTAACATAGCCAGTAGGTCTAGTGCAGACATCAAACACAATTGATTTGTAGACCAGCGTTTCCAGATCTGGTCCTTGGGGGAACCGCAGACAGTTTACATTTTTGGACTGTCTGGCAGGGAGCTGGGAGGGAATAAAAACATGAACTGTCTGTGGGTCCCCGAGGACCAGCTTGGGAAACACTATTGTGAACCAATTCATCAAGTCAGGTGCAGTAAATGTCAGAAGGTGGATAGATTATCAATAAAACTGTTATAAAGTTAATATGCTGACCACATAGGAAAATAGTTTGCCAATAGTGTTCATCACATTTAACCAATGTCATCTTGTTAAAAGTGGTCTAAAGTCTCAATGAATAAAATAAAAGAAAGAGAAAAACACTGTCTTTGTACCATGTAGGTGCACATAACAATATATAAATGTCAGTTTGCAGAACTGAAGCTTTTGTTGATTATGTCGCAGAAATATTTACGTACAAAAAAAAATTAACCGCTCAAGAGGAAAAAAAAAACTTGTTTTAAAAAAACTTTTTTTAAGCAGCAGTTCTAATCTTTCATCACATTCAGTAACAATTCAGTAACAATCACTGTATTAAGTCCTCATAAATTAAGGCCCAATCCCAATTCTCCTCCCTTAGCCCTACCACTAGATTTCGAGGGCCCTCCCTTCCGAAGTTGACTTCACAGATCGTAGCCACATGGGGTAGAGCTTGAAATCTTTACCTAGGAATCGGGACACCACTCGCTTATGAGCTGCATGGTTTGCTCGGGAGTCCCTGGAATAGTACAACATGCTTATAACCCGGACAAGTCGCTTTAACATTACAACATGATTATACCACTGACGTGTCCCTAGAATATTACAAAATTATGAAATTGACACTGTCGATTTGTGGATTAGCATTCCTTTAGCAATGGAACACAGATTTAAAATGAAGCATATTGAAGATTATTGCACAAAACACAGAAAACAATCAGGAGTGAGTTGTCCAAAAGTATCGTAGCCAAAAAACTAAATAAAAAAGGACTTTGAATGCTCTCTCTCTGAATAAATACGTTCTTAATTCTTCAATGGTTTTGTGAAACTCACCCCTGCTTGGTTCTTTTTCTATAAATACTAGAGATACTGTTCTGTCTCTACGCACGGAATTAGCAATTTTCAGAAAATTGATTTTGAAAAATTCAACCTCATACTCCGTTTCACTTATATTAAACTAAGATATTCTGCTAAAATTAGATTTTTTTGCAAGCATATTAATAAATATATGAGCTTCTTTCCCCACACCGCTAGCCATCTTTTCTTTTCTTGTTGTGTATTGCAATGCATTGTGGGAATTTTCTTCTTTGAGTCGGCATCTGAAAAATCTCAGTTTCAAGGACTATCCTGAGGGCTGAACACCACCACCCCTCGCTGTTAAAAAGAAATGGGACAACACCACCCTACGCGGGCATGGGAAAAACGGAGCGGTAGGCCTAAGTGGGGGTATTGGGATTGGGCCTAAGATTGGGTCTTTTCCTTGGATCATTTGGTGTACAAATGGCAGGTGGTCCGCTGGGTTCCATTATACTGCCCCTCAAACCCCTGGCGCAGCCTCATGCCACATCCCTTTGGCGTCCTGAACCAATCTGACACACCTTGCTTTTTCAGGAACATGGACCCAAAGACCCAGGTAACTTTTCCCTGACACGGTGGGAGAGGGCAGGGGCGTGGAAGCCAGGAAACGTGTCATGGTGTGGCTGAGGTTTATGAGGGGAGCATTCTTGGGAGGGGGGGGGGGTTCATTGGACAGCCAACCTTTTGGCTGCATCAGCCGGCTGGATCAGAGGCCCCTGCTGACACAGTTACCACCAGAGCCAGGAAGGGGCCTGTCCGCGCTCACACCACTGCGTGGGGCTGTTAGACTCAGCTTTTAAAAGCCTCTTCACACCTCTCCCCAAATTCTTGCCTACTAGCCATACTGAATGGGGGCGGCAGGGGGTTTGGGGTAAACTCCCCCCCCACCCACTGCAGTAGCGTCATTTACAGCTCAGCTCGCCTCGTTGTCACTTGAACGTTACTTTGGCAGAGAGTGAAGCAGCAGAAAACAGCCCTGCCACCAGCATCTCGCCACTGTGCAAGCACCACAGGTCCACCATGGCGGGTGTTTGTGCGATTGATGGGTCCAAGATGTCAGGGGGGTGCTGGACTTCTATGAAGAGGAACATTAAAGCACATATAAAAGGAGTAGGGCAGCATTATTTACGGTGGCGTGGATGTGTCTATTATTTAGATTACTTTTGTTAGCTAGATAGATGAATAAGGGACAGTTTCATGTATATATTTTTTTAATTGTTCTGTAGATCAACTGGACTGAGATGAGACAGAGAGGGAAAGACAGAGAGGGACAGAAACAGAGGGACAGAAAGAGAGAGAGAGGGAGAGAGATGCCAGAGGAGGGGTGGATGGGGTGGGGCTGTTTTTTTCTGGTGTAACAGGCACCTCATTAATGACACTCATGCTTTCTCTAGTTGATTCCTGTCTTATTACCCATAATTCCATTTGAATGGGTGCTGGGAGCACTGGGGTGACGGGAAGCTAATGGCGTCACAACACCCCTGCATAAACATGCAGGCGTTCCGGGGGGCCCTGGCAGAACAAGGAGGGGCATGCGTGTGTGGGGGGGGGGGGGGGGGTAAGGGGGCCGAAGGGCTTTTCCTGCAAGGAGGTGCAGAGAAACGGGGTTGGGGAAGGAAAATATGGGTTTTCACAGCTCCCCACACCTGTTT
>JAABNY020000063.1:19332338-19342490 GCA_015164015.2 Brevimyrus niger | reverse complement strand
TGCTCAGGTCCCTGTCAGTCCAGCGTCACAGGTCGACAGCCATGTCATCACACACACAGACACTCGGACTCTTTCTCACGGGTAGACAGTAGAATTACTGAAAAGAGTCGGCCACGTCGTGAGGTAATCTGCTGTTCCAAAGCAGCTGACAACCTCTTGAAGGTTAAGTGAGTTTCTGTAGGAACCATCACCTTGAATAAGGCTTTTGGGGACGGGGTTTGCAATAGGCGACTGTAAGCAGTTAGTTCATCAGGGACGGCTGAAGTGTTGACCTTTCAATAAGCGCACTCATCTGGCTCGTTAAATTAGCATAAGGCCCCAGATCGTAATGTATGAATTGATTTATTGAAGGCGTCAGGAGCTAAGCGGGATCTGATACAGGCGCTGATAGCAGACAGGGGATGGCTAACGCAGGGTGAGTGCCGGGACCTCTGCCCCAGCACCCGGAGCCAAGCGATGAAAATAAAACGAGAAACAAAACAAACAGTCGCTCGTGGAGAGAGAGCCTGAGAAGCCGCGGTAGACATGAGAGCAGCTGGTAACGGCGTCTGACAAGGGAGGTCTGTGCCGTCACAGGCAAGAAGGGCCTGCTGAGCTGCGCTTCTGTGTACTGAGGCCACCATAACCTCCTGTCACCTCACAGGATCCCGCCAAGATTCCTGTCTCTGGCCGGTTTGCCCAGTACAGCGACAGATCAACCCTTTGAAAGCTTCTCTAACCATTCAGTAGCTGATTTTTTTGTAATTTAACTGCTTCATTTTATATTGAAACATTTATTTTACATAGAAAAATGTTGTATATACCTTTATGTACCTTTTCTTCAAAATTCAGAGATCCCTTCAAAGTAAAAACGGTGTTAACCTGACAGCTGAAGTAGCATGGTTTTCTGTGCAAGGGTGGGGGTAATTTAAATATTCAAATGAAGTGTAAAGTTAACTGACATGTAGAAGTCCTCTTACTTTGGGGATCTGTGTATGTCTAACCCATTAGCTGTTGTGGTGCTGATGTCATGCAGGTGAGGGTTCGGTTTTGGAGACGTTAAGCAAAAGTGGAGCTGGAATGGCGGAAAGTGCATTGTTATGACAGGCTGAGGAGACCAACCACTGCCCCTTTTTCTAGGAATGAAACTGGCTGGAAATGTAAACTCTGGTCGTGTGAGCCCTCTCACGGCAGCGCAGCCAGATGAAGGGAAGGAGCAGTTCAAAAGCAAAGAGATGCCCACATAAGGGCATTCCTCTTTTCCTATTTCTTACTATCTCTCCTCAGCCACCCAGGTTGCAACTGCAGATGTTGTGGACTGTATGTATGCGTGTGTCTGCGCATGGCAGTGGGGTTCGCCTGGAGGTACTTGTACCCTACAGGATTAATTGACTCCCCACCCCCGCAGCAGGCGATTCTTTGAGGTGCGGTCTAACCACAATCAACCGCTGCTCTAACCACAAGGAAATTAGTCTGGTGCAAGTGGCCTTGCCCCAATGATAGATATGACTCTTCTGAGTTTATTCCATTGGTGTTGACTCACTTTGCCCTTTTTTATTGATGCCAAAACCAATAAAAATTAAGTGCTTTCAGCTAGAGGGAAAACAAAGCACTGTGATTGGTCCAGATCAGTCATTCATTAAAAGCTCTTTGTCTTACGAGTGTTAGTGAAGCCCCATTTTCCAGTGAAGCCAGGCACTGTGGAATAAAACTGGTGCCACGCAGTTGTGTTTCCACGAGAAGGGTGGTGGGGGGGGGCACAGGGGACAAAGGCTTGTGCACAGTTGCTACAGCATTTAGCATAGCTGGGTACCTACAAGCAAGAGTAATACAAATGTGTAGAAATGAAAACCAAATAAAACCAAATTCTAACATCTATATACTACTGTAAATCAAAGAATTTGTGATCAGCTAAACAAATCCAGAATTTATGTTTCCTGACCTTATACATTTGCTTTTCCATATACTTGCTTTGGCTTTTTTCTTGGTTAACTGGTTAGTTAATGTTTCAGAAAAAGTACAGAGAAATCTCTTTTATTCCAATTAAGGGCAATTAAGCAGTAGAGTTTCAAACATGAAGGATAAGCTTTTTAACTTATCAGTGAGAGCAGTTAATTTGGTGAAAACGTTTTCTGCAGTTGACTTGTGAACGCTGACTGACCCTGGTTTTGTTAGTGCATGAGAAGTTCTCGTGTGGGTACAAGCTCCTTTCATTGCTTTGAACCTAAAAGTATGAAATGTGTGAAAGGTCAAGGGTCGACACTGGTAACTGTCCTTCTGTCAATGGCTATTGTCATGAGCACAGTGCGAATGAGGTCAACACTTAGCAGTCATAGATTAAAGAGCCATATCAGTCACGTTTGGAAGCTCTGCAGGTAATCAAATGTAAGGAAGGATAGATAGCTTGTTAGAAGGAACTGTACCAGAGGGGTAAGCAAGATATCCTGCCTGCACAAAAGATAATAAATATGCCATATCCACATACATTGAACAGGAAGGACTCTACTGTTGGCGCTTTGATAGCATCTCTCCCACATTCACCGCAGAGATCCTGGCCAGAGGACATGCAACTCATAACATTCTGACTAATCTGAGATTCGGCCTGCAGTTAAAGCCACCACCCCGACAGAGTCCTATCAGTTCTTCTCGAATAGCAGGAGAAAAAAATCGCTATGCCTTTAAAATGCATCTGAGCTATATAAACTAGAGTTCTAGAGGCTGCTGGAAAATGTGGTGTCCCCTCCACCTGCCTACAGTGGTACAGCCCTGCAGCTGACTGTCACAGTATGGCTGTACCACAGCTGCTCGTTTGCGGGGCCGATAGAGCATAAGCGCCATGGGAATGTCGCGTGACAACTTGCACCCGTCAGAGATGCTGTCGCCCTGCCAAGAAGCAGAATGGAGGCAGATATGCTATGTTTTTGCTTATTTAAAAAGACATAATAGTAAATGGATGCCAAAATGTGTTTCTAATATTGAGGGGCACCGGCATAATGATTACTTAATTTCTTTTAAAAAGAAGCATCTGTCAATGATATTATCTGAGCAACAAGGGGAACGTGCGTAATATTGTTTTCTTAAGAAAGTGTCATATTTCACTTAACATCTGCGGAAAAAAAAACTTATGAAGATAAATGTTTGCTCAGGAGGAATTCTATTGAATAAGCAAGGGAGTGACTCTTCTAAAAAGGTGTCATTTGGCTTATTATCTTCAATACACAGATATGAGTTAATTCAGCGAAAGGTCGGGTGATGATGTATTTCTGTATTTTTGGATCAGTGGAGTTGCTAAGAGACAGGTCTGTTTTAGTTAACTGCTAATACCTGTTCAAAATCTGGGTCCAGTTTTCAGCTGGAAAGCAAAAGTGAGCCTAACATCACAAAAAATACACAATTTCACTGCAAAAAATGCTGTTACTTAATCTATTTGTGTCTAATTCTTCTTAAGAATAAATCACCTCCACAATCCCCTCTTTGTATTGACAGAGATATTGTCAACATTTGCCCTGCATAGACACAGATTAATGAAATGAATGCTTTCTCAGTGACACGTTTGACAATAAGATTGATGTGATTTTAGTTTGAAGTTGCAGAGAGTTCAGAAAATGACCTTCATCTCATGAGAACTGTAACAAAATGTGGGCTGGAAGTCAAAGGATTAATTTGACGCTATACCTCTCTGTCACTTCCTCCTTTATTCCTTTTTTGCTTTTCTCTCCCTTTTTTATGGGAACGACAGCAGCCAAGCATTCCTATCAGTGGTTGGGGCACCTTTTAAACAAGTGCAGCTATTGTACTTCCCACATCCTGTAAGAGCAGAGAGCTGAAAACCATGGATGCCAGTAAAACCAAGAATGGGGTTAATTATGCAACCTACATATTTTCCCCAAAAAAAGGGATTCATGATTGATCTGTCAAGAGGATTATTGATCATATTCTTAAGACAAAGGCTGATATGGTAGTATATTTTGACTGTTGTCTCTGTTTTTACGGTGTTGTTGTAATGTTTTTTTGTAATCCCTGACTTTTAATGAAACCTTAAGAGTCTGATACTGATCGCACAATACATTTACAAAAATTGTAAATGATAGTAAAGTAATAAAAATTCTACCTGCACAGTGAGACAGAACAGACTTGAATGTACTTATTCCTCTCAATCACTGAGGAAAATGCATCTGTTGAAAGCTATGAGTATTGCCAAATTCCAATACGAGATAAATTAAAAGAAATTATGATATACTTAGATAAATGTCAAAATGTACAATTTTGCCAGCAGAAGTGAAAAAAAAAAACACATAAATAAATAAAACCTAAAATTCAACAAATCCTTCCAGGAGCGGGATGAATGCAGTCTTGTGCCACAGGATACGGGGCTATGTAAGTGATCCTTTCAGAAGGAGGTGGCTGGAATTCGGAGACGCGGAGATGGCCAAGCCCTGTCAAACCGTCAGTCCCTTTAGCCGCGATCGTCGCAGCAACTCAGGCCTTACCTGGTGTGATTGATGACTGGAGCAGGGGCAGCCTGAAAATGGTCCAGGTCTGCTGGAACTGACCACCAGGGACAGATACAGTAACTTGGAAAGAAATAATGTTGGTTGGAATTAAATACAAAGCCACTTCAGTTCGCTAAAGATGTATTTAGTTTTTTTTTTCCTTTTTCACTTTCAAACATTACAGAAAGAAAGCCTTTTGTAATTTAATAGTTATTAATTAAAGGGCTGTACAATGAAACACTGAAATACATTTTTCTACGTGGTTTAAAGCACGCAAACAGAAATACAGACAGGGTTTATATATAGTTGCTTTAATTAATACTTAATCTTCAACAATTTACTATTTCATTTATTTGTTTTAATTCTGAAATGTTTCCACCCAAAACAATAATGTATAATTTTTAATGCATGTGGGATACCAGGTATGTTATAAAGCAGAGCCATTACACTATAATATTTTGCTTTCCATGGTAAAAAGAAAATTAAGATGTGTTGTAAATAAATACTTACTAAGGCAGACAGTAAACAGATGTGTCATTCTGGTTGTGAACTGTGTGTTTTGCATTTGTAGTTAATACATTATGGCCTGGATTCCCTCTTGTGTCATTTTCTTTTCATATCTTTGTTGTGTAGAGGACAGTGGATTCTTGGGGGGGGGGGGGGGGCAAGATGAATACCCGCCCACCCACTTGCAGTTCATCTAACAATCGCTGAGAAGTGAAAGAAACCTCATTAACTAACCTGGGTGACTGGGTTTCTGTATTTCTCTGTTAACCATGGCTCCATGGAAAGCCGTCACAGGTCTACATGTCTCCTGTGCTGAGTGGCATAATTATGCTCATACCTCAGATGAATTTGTTTTAACATATTCATGCCGTTACCTTTGCCAGGAGAAGCTGTTCTGCAAAGCCACCAGTCCAATGCGGTGCCTGTTTTGTCGCATGTACCAAATCGCTTGCATGTGCCTAACTTACAGGTATCACTTATAAGGAGTCATATAGGAGGCAATCAAGACCCGTGCATCAGTCTGATCCCTCCCCACACTGCAGTGCGACATTGCCAATGATGTTCCACCTTCTGAAAAGGAACACTAACCCCTGATTGTTTTTACTTAGCTCAATGAGGCTTATATGATTCAGCCTTTGGTTAGACTAAGACTTAGACAGACTTGTTTGGCAGCAGGAATAACAGTCAGTCATGAGGATCATATACTGTAATTATTACTGAAATTATCATGATTTTCTAAATCTTTTTAATGAAATGGATTTGTATTTCTGTTCCATGTATCTAATAAATCAACATATACATACTGTATATACATTATATACTTTTCAAGTTTTCCATTGTAAAATACGTAAATAATTTTACTAAGCAGAGATTCTGGCTGATTTTGTTTTATTTGCAAAGCAAGTATCTTTTGAACATGAATTTCTTTATTTTAATGCTATTGTAATATGTTTTCTGTCGATGGATAATGCAGGCTGTCAATCCAATGTCTCCTTCCTGTCAAGGGCCATTTTCATTTTATGAGAGGCCTGAAAATGCCGTCTGAGGGGCTAACCCCGGTGAGCGTGGTCCTTAATGAAAAGGACAAGGCTCTGCTTTGAGTAAACAGATGTACTGGACCGAATTTTTTTTAAATACTACTGCACCTTTAATGGTTACATTTTGTACAAATACCACAATCTAAATATTTTCTTTGTAAACCTGAATAAGTATCAGTTTTGGCTAAACAAAACGGAGCTCACAAGAGACGACCTGTGGATTAACGTCTTGTATGTTTGCAGTGCAAATGTTAGCTTTAATAATTAAAGGCAACAGTTTCCACAGCAACATGCTTGAAGTCAATCAATCCTGTCAGACAAATTGCTTTAACTGGCGCACAGTAACCACTATACAGAGAGAGAGAGAGACATGCATTCTCTTTGTTTACTGGGTCCATTACTAATATGTATGTGTGGGTGTGTGAAGCGCTGAATTAGCTGCGCTGTAAAAATGTTTATTTTTCATTTTCCTCAGTGGGCAGCATTCTGGATGTGTCCGAGCAGAAAGGATGCATTCTGTCCAGAACAAGGCTTCCACTGATGTGCTGTCACTTGTTGTATAAGAGTCCTAAAGCAGCCCAGTTTTTCGCAATGGGGAAGCTCTGCAATAGATCCCCGGGCCCGTTGTTTCTGGAAGGCCAAGCGTTCATCTCTACATTGTTTCTCTTCTTTGGCATGTGCGACAGCAGCCGGTGTGTGAAAGCCTGTCGAATCAAGGGCAAGTCGGCTGAAAAAGTCTCGCCCTCGGAATTATTCAAAATAAACACGGGGCTGAAACGTGCCCCTGATTTACGACCGGGGCCTTTTTTTATGATGCTGGATTGGCACTCGGGATTGTGGTCACTCACGTTCCCTCTTGTTGAAGCGCCTCGCCGAGCCGAACGTGTTTGCAAAAAAACGAATCCCTCAGTGTTTGTCAGTAGCAAAATTGTGAATGACAGTTCCATAAACATTATATTTTTTCATCTTATATGAATGTCACATAAGAACATAAGAAATATACAAACAACAGGAGGCCATTCGGCCCATCAAGCTCGTTTGGGGAGAACTTAACTAATAGCTCAGAGTTGTTAAAATCTTATCTATCTCTGATTTAAAGGAACTCATTAAGACTCTTTCATACTCTACACGCTGAACATAAACATGGTTTCTGCAAGGGTCACCTAGCATAAATGCTATTTAGAAGTGAAAGAGTGATTTTCCCCCAAGACACTACAAAGTATTTACAAGATATTTTTTATTAATCTCAGCCGCGTTCTTGCTCACCCTTTCTTAGTGGTGTTTATTTGCCTCTCTCTGTGTAATGGGCCGTGGTGAGAAGCCTTCCTGTGGGAAGCTTGAGGCCCCCCGGCACCCCCACATCTGAAGGAGTGTCTAATAGGAGAGCAAACACCACCAGAGCCGACCTCCTTCACCTGGAAAGAGCCAGAAGTACGGTGAGCGAACAGAATCTCCAAAGCAGCCAGCCTTTCTCGCCGGCTGGCATGCACACACCTCCCTGCGTTTGTGTGTGACACATGGGCATGCGTGCCCCTAATGCCCATTGCACGGCTGGACATTTCAGGTCCGGAAAGTAAAAATCCAGACCAAGATTTTTTTTCAACCAACTGGTTGAGCATAAAGAGTCACAGTCACAAAGTACTCAACTCGTTGGTAGAAACAAAATCTTGGTTGGGATTTTTGCATTCTGGACCTAAAAGCTTTTCATCATTAACCACAGCGGGCTGGAGGAGGAACAACATGAGCAGGACATGCACACTCTGTGCGGGGCAGCAGGTGAGAGCGAGCTTATGGCTCACAGCATAGGGTCAGCTGTGAGCTGGGGTGAGCTCATCAGCTCTCTAACCAAACCCTATCCCCATGACTCCTTCTCCATCCTCATTAGGGGTACAACCTCTTCTAATTCGAAGGCTGCTCAGAACCTGGATGTTAGCCTTGACAGTTGCCTCACCCTTTTGCCACCACATTACCATAACAACCTGTTCCCTTCACCACATTGTCTGGTAACCCATCAGCTGCTGCCTGGATTATCCTCCCCGTCTTTTCTACATGTGCTCCCAGACCCCTTTGGCTGATTTCAACCGCAGCTGTCCGTCTGGTTTCCGGCCTTCCGAGGTTCGTAAACAACAACGGTATCTGAGTTCTCGCCTCTGACTTCCTGTGACAGCCGGAGAATTCAAGACCCCGCTTATGGCCTGACGAGCAGTACAAAGCTCAGGCTCTCAGCATCTGCAGGACATCGTCAGCCCCTAAAACCATGCCAGACTGCCTTGCTAAGCACCAGCTAGACACACAATGATCCACGGTACCCGGAATCCCAATGTCCGTGGTAACTGGTTGGGTGGTGGATGGATAGATGGACAGATGGATGGATAGATCAATGCTTCTGATGCAAATTAAAGACACACCATTCAGGCTGTAGATTGATCTCCTGAGATCATGTGTTTCCGTGGATTTCCTAATTAATTCAGTGATATAGGAAAATTAACAACATCAGGAACAAGGTGCTCCCTACCCCAGCAGCTGGTCCCCTCCTCACTTGTTGTATCTGGATGTCTGGATGATTATTGCCCCTGTGACTCTAAGCCTCTGGGCCACACTGGAGCCTGTGCCCCTGGAGAGAGGGGGGGGGGGGGTTTAAAGAGTCATATGACAGTTTTACTGTTTTGCTATACAACCATTTTTATACAGTCCCAATAAAAAAAATACCTCAAATTTCCCTGTCTTGACGCGTTGTCATATATAAGCAAGAGAATGCCCAATGTTCACATGTCTTAGAGCTTGTTTTGCTTTGCTTTTGGTTCACTGAGAAAAGTGTGGAGAAGATGAAGGTCAGGCATAAACAAACTCATCCCAGCTCATATTAAGGCATATAAAAATCTTATCTTCTATTCTTAACATTTTGTAATTTTTCATGGGTGGTTGAAATTTGCAGTAATCATTTTCTCAATTCCTCAAAGTGTGAATACAGGCCTGGGCTTGCAGAGTGGGATTGAAGCACACGTTTTAAGAGGGAGATTGTGACACATGTTATTCTATTCAGGGTCAAATTTTCTGTTTTTATTTCAATTTGTTATTCTGGTCCATCTTATGCAGATGCATTATGTACCGGTCCTTGTCAGAATATTCTGAATTCTAGTTTAGAGAAACTGATGTACATTGGGCCTGCAGTATGAATACATTGCATGCAATGCTGGCATCACAAATCTTAAAAAGACTGATGTTCTGTTGGTCCTGAACTTAATTTGATACCTTCAGTTTACGGCGAAATCTCAAGCACTGTAGTGTATTTACTGATTGGGTATTTACCCACTTGTGTAATTACATTTTAATAAGTGTAAAGTTCCACTGCATTTCCTTGGAGTAAAAAGAGAGGGAAAACCTGATACACTAATTGTACTCCTGACTCCCAAGTCGTTATTCAAATTCACAAAGACAAGCCAACCCATGATGGAGCTGAAGGGCTTCCAGTGAGAAGCTACTGATGGGGGGAATGACAGTGCTGCAGGCTGTGCGAGACTCATACCAGTGGGTAGATCCTGTTGGACCTGTAGCCTATACCCTCACAATTTTGCACATTTGGCATCGATGACATCATGGCCACCCTGCAGCCAGCTTCCGCTATATGATGTTTCAGCTGGCAGAGACATTGAGTTTTACCGGATCCTTGTTTCAAATTGTTCTCTCTCTCTCTCTCTCTCTCTCTCTCCATATCTTCCTCTTCCTGTCTTTTTCTCTTTCAGGAATTTTAGCAGAAAAGGGGGGAATTAAGGCAGCAGAGGCACATTGTCGGCACCTTTTCCACAGTGTGATGTCAGAGCACCCGGCTGCCCATGTGGATCCGGCAGGAATAATCCCCGGCTGGCCCTTTGTTTCATTCAGCTTGCCCGCCACCCATTCACGCGCCATTAGGCCCCTGAGTGCCAGGCCAATCTCATTCCCTCACACTTGGCTGCCTCTTATGCTTTCCTGCCTTTCCTTTCTCAAAATCACAGTTTTCCCTCTTCAGTCCCTAAATTACACTAAGCCAATGGTTGAATGGCGCACGTGTGCAGGCCGGGGGGGGGAAGTACCACTGTACTTCGTCTACACAGTTACGTGAATTTCGATGCTCATAATTTTGCCTCTTATTACAT
>JAABNY020000063.1:19320459-19332238 GCA_015164015.2 Brevimyrus niger | reverse complement strand
TTCCCCGCTCGACGCCCGGCTAGGACGTGATCGACGGGGTTGACTCGGCGCCGCGGTGCGCAGCCGGGGGGGGTCTGATACAGGGAGGTGGCTTGGGGGGGGCTATAGTAGACCTGCATTCAAAAGATGTGAGCAAATCCTCAGTTAAGGGAAAAAAAAATCACCGTCAATGAGCTGCTTTGTCTGCTGTTCCTGGAGACAATTTTTTTCCCACGATCCATTTGGTTTTATTTCTGAAAACATTCGGTCGTCTTAAAGACAGACATGGTCCTTACAAAGATCAGCTGAAGGAATGATCACCTGGACATGCTGAACAGATCATGCGTGAAGACCCATGAGCAATGCAAAGACTTCAGCCCTCTCCGGACATAAATGCAGTTCTACTGTAAAAGGGTCCATAATCTAGAAAGTTCCACGGCATGCCAGGTTTTTACCAGATAAGCAGCTCTCGATACAGACATTCAAAACTAATGCCATTTAAGAAGCCCCTGACTGAGGACACACATATAATCTGACTTCTAACGTTATCCTGGGAATGGGGACAACAAGAGATCCTTTGAAGAAGCTTTCACCGCGGATTAGGCTGGCTGACTGCTCAGCGAGTCTGAGCAATGTGACTATAATAACTGCAATTCGTAGCTTTTCTGGATACTGTTATTTAATGAAATCAACCTCCCTTCCTGCTCGACGGTTTGTGAGGAATCTAGACATCGTCTGGGCAATTTTCAGTTTCTCCTTACATTGGTCATAAAGGGGTTTCACTCTGGAACTCGGCTACTGCGCGAGTCTGTGGACAGAGCGTCCACATGATGACTAGCACCAGTCTGCCCTGATGCACCTCCAGTGACATCTCATGTCATGATTGCCAGCAAATGCACATCAAATAACCATTTATATGATTTCTGTTCAAGGTTGTTGTGTTCCATCTAAAAGTTATTTGGGTTTGTTTATCTTACTATTTCATCCTAATTGGTTAAAACGGTTAATTTCATCATAATTTTATCCTGTCATTCTTTTTAACTCAGATGTTTTATACTTTTCTATATTTCATACTTTGTAAAGCACTTTGGTATATGTTTATCATCTTGAAATGTGCACGAGAAATACATTTTACTTCTTTGATTTTTACTTACGTACTTTTACTGTGGGCTATTTGGTCTGCGGTGTTTCCAGCCTAATGCAGAAAGGATATGAGTTTAATTCCTTGTTACACCAAAGCAGAAATAAATAAGGCTGGACTTGAGTGAGTTTGGCAAAAATGTTGACTGGTGGCTGTGGGAACTTCAGGTTGAAATCCCACAAGGTTGTGACCATTAAGCATTTTATGCAACCTCAATTGCTTCAGTAAACATCAAGTTGCATAAATGTTTTATTCATAAGCCTCATAATTCACCCCAGAGAGGTATATCCATTAAGCAAATGAGTCATGTAAATCGGACCCAGTCAGTAAGAAGACACATAGAAACCCTTCCTATCTGCTGGACCCTTCCTAGCTGCGGACATATGGTTTACCAACAAGACCAACTCAGTAAAACTTTAGTTTCACCATCAGCAAAGCCAGAGACCCTGGCACACCACTCACATAATAAGTCCTATAGTGTTGTGGTCTTGTCTTCAGGATAAAAAATTAGGATGGTTGAACACTGGCTGACTGTGTTTGGAATTACACGCTTATATAGTAGCTATCAGATGGTAGTGTGTTGGAGTGTGAGACTTCAGAAAGTCATAAGTCCTACATTTCAGCTTTTTTTCTCTATAAGATAAATGCTATACACTTCCTCTACTGCCAATGTGCCCAGAGTTTTATCTTCCACGATGTGGAGGGAGAATCCACCCCCAGCCGCGACCCCTTTTAACAAACAGGTCTTTGATTCTGAAATTGGTGGAAACGATGCCAAATTAAGAGAGAAACAGTGACAAATCAGACTTTTTTCCTTCTGGAAAGCTGCCAGCTGTTCTCACATTCTTTTCATTGACAATATGCTTTCGGTCAGAGCAGAAAAAAATGACCATTTCTTCATGGTGGTCCAGCTACAGAATAGCTGATCCACAATCTCCATTCAACTTTTAGTTTTTGTCTCGCATTTAATGAGCTACACGTCATTGTTCTTACGGTTCTGCGGAAGGATAGTGAATTACTGATTTACAGATTCTCAGGAGTCACCCTTTGGGGTAATTAAAAAGGCAGATGTTGTTGGCTTGTTGCTCACCCAGGGAAAGGGAAACCAGCACATAATGTTCTCCGTGCTTCCGGAACTCTCTAGAGCTAAAGACTGGGGGAGGCTAGATGGCCTTTCTCCTTACTGTGAAATCATGCTTAGCTATCAACTGGTAATATGGGTAAGAGCGCGCGCGCGCACACACAGCCACACACACACACACACACACACACACAGGTTTGTAATTATATCTTTGTTAAGACTCTTTATTCATTTCTATGGGGGAAAATCTAATCTGTACATGATGACCTTAACCCCTACCCAGTTCAAAACCCCCAGGTTTTTATGTGTGTGTGTGTCTGCACAGTGGCATAAAAAGCCCCCAAACCTTTGAATTTTTCATAGATATATCCATGTACTGGGGAGAGAGGACCTGACAGGACAAGTCTAGAAAAGAGAGTGTCGGGTTTCCTGGATAACACGCTATTGGGAGACCCTGGATTCTTGAATAACGCAGTATTGGGAGACCCTGGTTTCCTGAATAATGCGCTATTGGGAGACCCTGGTTTCCTGGATAACGCGCTATTGGGAGACCCTGGTTTCCTGAATAATGCGCTATTGGGAGACCCTGGTTTCCTGGATAACGCACTATTGGGAGACCCTGGAAATGTTTCTTCTTTTTAAGCAGGCAAATGTCATAAATATGCATCCATTCAGATTAGCCAGGAACAAATCCTGTAACACATTTCGACCAGCTATTAGCCATTACGCTAGTAGAGATCGCCCTCTACCCTCTTTTTGAGTTCCTCTTCCATATTCAGGGTATGTTGCCTTCTCATGCATGGACAAGTGGTTACGCATTCCCAAAATGTAAATCATAAACAAAAGCAGAGCATGTTCCTGATGTTACCTCGATTTTCATGCAGCCATTAAGGCCCAGGAGCCCGTGCTGCTGCTTCAAATCCCTCACATGATATTCTTGGATCGGACACAATTTTGTACAAGTAAACAGCTGGCCAACAAAAGTGTGACCTGTGCAAATGGGTGTAAGTGCCTGCTAACGGAATGGCAGGAAATAGCAAGGATGTGTCTGGGTGGGTTGGGAAACAGGCCTACAGATGCTTATTTCAAGCCTGTGCATGAGCTTCAGAGTGGTGGCAATGTGTTTAGGCATTGGCAGGGACATTTAGGGGCTCAAGCATAGAAAGTGTATAAAACCAGAGCACAAGACATAGTAGTAATTGTGCCCAATACTATGTACTTACTGAATATTATGATTAATTAGGTCACATTTAAGAAATCTATCTGCTGCTTATTACTATGTGACAATGTTTGTATGGAGATTTTTGTATTATACTCAGCTGTCCAGCATATGAGTCAATTGCAGGAAATTAAAGCACCTGCCAAGATATGTGTATCACAAAGGCAATGCTTCAAAATTTGAACCAATCACAGGGTTGGAACATAATTTAGGAATAAATCATGCTTATAAATGTTTTTCTGTAACATTGTAAGAAAGTTATGTAAGCTTTTCTGCTGCTGTAAGAGAGGGGGAGGCCCTATTCTTGTAAATTTCCGGATCTCCCAAAGCATCACTCTCTTTTCCTGTGTCCTGCAGTGTCACTTACTGTGCTGCAGCTCTTGGGAGCTTTACAGTTCAGTATAATCTCAGTGTTTCATTGCCCCCCCCCCCCCACTCCACGCACATGCCTGCCAGACAGAGGGATTACGCAGACAATGCAGTGTAACTGTACCATTATTACAGGAAGAACTGTTGCAGTCTAAGAGGCTTAGTGGATTTACAGTTTCCATTCTATGCTATTTCTATATGGAATCCCCTCAGCCCCCCACTTGTCTCTGATGAACTTGTCAAACATGGAGCATTCTGGAGATAACTACATCCCTGACAGATAATAAAAATACTGTCAAGTAGGGAAAGTTAATGTTTCTGCATTATTTACATATAAAGAGCATTGTGAATTTCAATAGCTGGTGTAGCATCTGCTGCGTCTTTTAATATCCTGTCCCTAGTGGTTCAGTGGATTTGTTTCCGGCTGTCAGAGTAATGCAGGAATCCTCTAACGACACGAGTCAAATACGTGTTTTGTAGGAATACTGAGGCTTCTGTCAGCAATACAGTTTGGTCCGACTGTCCAGAGGTCAATTAGCATAGTGTTGCGCTCATGAGGTGTGGATGCTCTTTGCTGTTCGTGCGTGGGATGGGCAGCTGTGGCCAGGGGGGCCCTCGCCTGTCCGCGGAACATTCCAGTGGAGAAGGCCCCCCGTTAATCCCCCCCCCCCCCCATGCAAGTGAAGGCCCAGGTCGTCCTGCGAGCCAGCCAGACCAGGCTACGCGAGCGGCTGAGGCGCCAAAAGGTAGACATTGTGTGTGTGAGATGAAACGACAGGCCGCCCACTCCCTGCAGTTTTAATCCCTTCAAAAATTCGAGAATGAAACTGAATATTGTTTGTCCACACTGGAGGATGAGAAGGCTACCAGGCTTTCCATTTTTTGCAGGGAATTTGCAGGCAGAATGAAAACCGAAAGTATAAAACTGTTCACCTGATGTGTATAGCAAACTCCTTTTATTTGAAAGGTTTTTTGCGAAACTGCTAAGTAATGAGGAATCCTTACTCTAATCTCAGGCTTACAATATGCATTTCTAATGCAGTATACAGTCTCTGTGACCTTGCACAGCTTTAGTATTTGAAAATGAACTTCTAAATGAGAAAATCACTAGTAATATCATTGAATAATCCAGTAGATTAACTTTTCAGTCAGTGATGGGGACTCAAATAGAACTCAAGTCGCATTTGAGTCACTCTTATACTGATTTCTGACTCGAATTGCAGCTTTTTACTTTTTTACTCTGACTCGACTCAGATTACTCAGATTTCAGACTCGAAATAAGAGTCTTTCTACTCATGCAAAGCATTGAATGTGCAACTCTCAGCAAATTATAAAGATGTTAAACATATAATATAGGACCTGGAGCTGGTGTACTATGATGTCAAGCAATATCAACAAACTACTACTTTTCCATTAGTACTAATAATGGACCCCATCTGACAATACCTGAGATATTCTGAGTTTTATTTTACAGTAGAAGGTGCCACTTAGAAATAGGTTTGCTTGACTTGTGTCATAAATTATATATGCATTGTGTTGTCAAATAGTGACATAAATCTAATAATTTAGCAGATGTCCCAAAAATACCTAGTTTCTGACATACCCTTCCAAGTTAAGTTGTATTTTCTTGCAACTTATAATGTGCCTGCACCTCTTCATTGTGCCCCTCATATAGCGCAAAGTGTTATATCTTAAATTATTCGCCGTTCTATCACACTTTCATATTTGATAGTTTTTAATGAAACCAGCAAATAATTTGATTGATCGGTAATATCACTGACTGCTCTCCCTTAACTAAAAGGGCAGCATAACTGCCCATATATACATTTAACTTTTTAACATGGAGTTACTTGCATAGATGTTTATTTAATTGCACACACAGAAACTGAGAGACAAATCCATTTTTTTCCATTTCCATGTGTGTAAAAATGAAAATCACAATTTACTTTGACATGCATTTACTTTAGCCGCACGAAAAAAAGGGAGTGTTGGTTATACTCATCCATTAGCCAGTCACATTGCTTTAACGTAGCTGAGGGTGGAGTCTGACAGGGTTTGGTCTGGCTTGTACATAGCTGATTGTTGTTGCCAAGTGTGTACCCTCTCAGGCTGTGTTTGTAACTGTTCACACTACTTAAAGTTCACCTGTTCTGTTCAACGGATGTCTTCATATTAATGTTTGTTTTTTGAGAAAGTATTAGTTTTGAAATCTACATTAGAAATGTGCTTAGGTTCTTCCAAAAAGTTTATTGCTTCACAGGCATTTGAAATAGTGATTACTTTGAAAATGTATATATAAGCCTAAGGAACTATGAGACAAGCGTTTTTTTTAGGTGTTCAAGTGGTGATTGATTCCCATTTAGCTGGATCAGTTACTAACAGGAAAAAAAACAAATACACAATAACATTTTTATGAAATGGTGCTGTTAAACTGGAACCATGATGGAGACTTGACTCGAACTCTAAGTTAGATAGCTGAGACTTGACTCAGAATTTTGTGACTTACAAACATCTCCGTCTTTAGTATGGTGCCCTACCTGGAGAATATGCATTTTCTATTAATAGATGTATTGGCACAAAATGGTAGGGATCTTTATGTAACAACTGGTATAAAAGTCTTTTAATACCATCCATCCATTTTCTATACCTCCATGTCCTATGCAGAGTCATGGGGCTAACGCCACCTGAACAACAATTTAATTTCTGTCAGCAACAGCAAAGAAAAAGATTAATTTCAGTTTTTTTTTGTAACTGGGATGCCCAGGTACAGTAACACAATGAAGCTTGCACTTTATCTCCGGAAAGATGCACTCGTACATTTTTCAGTTGGTGTGGGCACTATTAGACAGACGACAGATTTATCTGACCCCTTGTTTGATTAATAACCTCCGAGATGCGATTTAGCTACCAGTTGTGCTGAATACAGATTTCATATAAGGAGAACAAAGCGAATCTCACTAACCTCAGTGATTTCTCAGGCTTCAAACAAGAAAGGGGTTCAGCAGAGGGAGTCTCTCTCATTCTGCATGTCAACAGAAATTTTATTTTGTTCGAATTGTCTTGCGTCTGTCAGTTTCTTTGTTGCCCTTTTTAAATTATTTGTCCCTCTTATGATCAAACAAGGCACCATTTATTACCCTGGGAAATCCTGACGGGAGTCCAGATTGTGTTTTTGCCACCTACTGACTTCAGTGGAAGTCGTAAATAAAGAAGCCGCATGATTTTGACAAGCTGTAAGTCGCTCCTTATTCCGAAGTTGCATTACTGCTGAATTGAATATTTTCTCCAGTCCTGTCAAACTCAGACCAGCCTTCTAATCCACAATTTCATGCCTAATGCTGATGCTTGAGGGGCATTTCGGGATGGACATACAACTCCACCTGCAACAGGCCTATGCATCCGAATCAGACAGCCTTAGTTTCATGCACTGTAACCTTAATTTGCTGCTTAATTTGCTGCTTAAGTGCTGCTTTGTTAAAAGCAGCTTACAGTTTCACTTGTTTAGACAACTGGGTATTTTACCCAGAGAACCTTTCTGAACTGTACCTCAGCTTAACCAGAAACCATTAGGGTTACAAATCAGTGTCCTGAGTCACCATGTTACCTGCATGGTAATAAAAACAATATTCAGTCTGGGCAAAGGCTTGTGTACTAGAACAAAGGGCACCTCAGTACCAGACACGTGTAACTGAACCAAGATTCCATCTTTACCAGACATATGCAAAAAAAAAGAAAAAAAGATTCCATTCGTACCAGACTGCGCTAACAGAACAAAAGGCGACTCAGTGCCGAGCCCGTGTAATGAAGACAGACCCCATTGGTGCATGACTCTTTTACGGAAACAGGAATTACGTTTTTTGGCCTGCAGTCTGAAAAGATACAGATTTTAATTTTTAATAAGTCAACTTCAGCTGTTTTAATTACTTCAGAGCCTAGCTCTGATTTTTTTTTTTCATGCCAGCGACGAACCAGAAAAGAGGTCCTGTAGACATTGCATTCACCCTGCATTCACTGTAAAGTCCACTCATCCTTAACAGACTTCTCCCAAAAAACGCTGCCCGTTAATTAAGACACTGAATGTAGAGACACAGCACGTTCTGACTGCTTGAGGGCTACTTTAAAAACAAAATAAAATTTCCCAGCACCTCACCATTCAATTGATGTTTACCCAGAGCACAGAGGCACTGGAAAGCAAGTGGCCATTAAAAGTGTGAGGACTTTGGACAGTAAATTTTGTGCATGGGCCCTGGGGCGCCAAGTGCTGGGCCTTTCAGCTATTAACACACAACTAGGCCCAGTGAGTGTCGCTCAATGGCATCTCTGTGCTCGGGGGGGAAAGATTGCAAAGGCTGCCATTAGGAGATCCAGGTGCATAGGCCTGCAATGCCAAGAGCCCATAGATGCACTGTTTTTAATAGAACTTAATTCCCAGTTGGAAGGAGGCCTGGAGGGATATATAACGAAAAAAGAGCCTAGCGTATTTCGTTCTTAAATGTCTGTGTGTATCAAGTATAAAAATGTTTGTTATGGAGATCTTCAAATTAGAAATCATATATGGGGTGACAGGTAGGTGCAAATCTAGGCTGGGGGGCTGAATACCTCAGCATGTTCTTGACTAGAGAAGTATATACAAGCGTTGGAAGAGAACTACTGCTCCTTTGGCTTTGGCTTTCCTTAGGGCTGGTCACCATAACGAAGGTACTGGGCCAGAGGCCCAACTCAAAGGCATAAGGGCAGGGTCTCACTGACCAATAGATTTTGAAGATTTAAATGGATTAAGACATTATGACAGCAAAACAGCCAGATATTGAAGAAGCTAACTGTAAGTGAATATAATGCCCTCTTTCTACCCTACAAAAATCTCAGACCAGCTTTTGTGAGCCACACATATCCAGCTAACCCCATTTAAACCCTAACAGTGACTAAATCATGGGCAGCTGCAGTTCATCACTTGTGGCATTTCTAGGTAAAAGGCCTGGTAATCACTCAATATGGTGATGCAGTTTGATTCCAGCCATACACCATTCCTTGTTGCTGGTTAGTATTTTTCACCATACTTGTTTTCAAAGCTCACACAAATATAAAAGAAAACATTTCCACTACCACTGTTATATACAGGCTCAGTCAGCCAGCTCTCAAACCAAATGATTTTATTGATAAATAACTGAAACACTCCTTTTCGTGAGGACATGCCTGTTTGGCAGACAAAGCTCTCTAATTGTGAAGCGGCACTATTGTTTTTGGGGCATTGTGTTGAGTACTTTTGCTAGGCAGTGTGCCAGGCCACCTATAGGAATGCCGAAACCCACACACACCCGAGTTCAGGCTCGTTAAGACCAAACAAGCTCAGGTGAGACCAGTCTTTCAACAGCTCTTGTGAACTGGGAGGGTGGGGGACAGTATGTTTTGGTGTTTTTTGTGTCAAAACTGCAAAAGTGTTTTTGTCCCACCCATTGCATTGTTAGAACTTGCCAAGCGGCTGTTTAGTATAAAATGCCCAATAAAAACAGTCGAAACATTTCCTCCATACCTGTGTATGCTCTCTTTAATACACTTTGTTGCGTGGTCTGGCAATAATTTTTTTACTTTATTTTTCTGATATGAACCCAGCTGTAAGCGTAACACAGCAAAACAAAAAAATTATGAACGTTTTTAGGATTAGTTAACTGCAGATTTAGCTTTTTACGCATTGTCCTTAAGTTTATTTTATTGTTGTAAAATTATGCATTTGATGGTCCAGGCAGGTAATTGTATTATTGCTGCTTTGGATCTAAAGATCTACAGCATGTGTAGTTTGTACTCATCGCTCCGATTGCTTGATCTGTTGACTTAAAGCAACAGATTGAATGCTCAGTGACCATTCTGGAAATGCAACAGGGCGGCTAAAAACACTCCTCCAGTAATGGATTGAAATGTATTAGTGATTCCGTCACTCACAATAAGTGTTTTTTTTTCATCAACAGGAATAACTCACAGGATCCAGAAAACGGGTCTTCATTATGGAATATAAACTTCCAGTTTGGTCCCTGGCTCTGGTTCCCTGGTTTAAATGGCTACGGCAACCAATGGCTGTGTGTCTTTGCGTCTCTTGCAGGTCCACCGGCTTCTGCCTGAGGCTTTCCGACTTACCAGCCATTAACATCCCACTTACTCCGGTTTGTGCTTTTCTGCTTCTGTCATTAATTTCACCATGATACCAGGATCAAAGTATGGGAAAGTTAACAGCTGTCGCGAAAACTTAACATCATACATGCATTCTGGATCATCATATGGTGATTTGTAGACAATCAGGCTTTGGGGATACCCTTTAGAGTCTGTCTTTCACGTGTAAAACCAGAGCAGGGACTGGATGAAAAAGAAACTCAGTCCAATCTGCTGGTTGTAAATTTTACTCCTAGTGTAAATAAAACCGTCAGTCTGTGATCCCAAGCTCCTGATCCTTGTGATGAATGAAGACCATCAACACAAGACCTTCCCGAAAGTATTTTTTTCCGTCCATTACATTCCACATTATTTTAAACTACTAACTAGCTAAACAGTATGAAGTGTTCTCCTCCTGCATCCATTCATGCATCCATACATCCATACTCATTTTTTCATTCATTCATTCATTCATTGACCTTTATTTAACCAAGCAAAGTACTCAGAACAGTTTCTTATTCATAATGACAGTCCGACAAATGCCAAAAAGCATTTGTAAAACAAAATGAAAAATAAAAAATTAGACAATAATAATAAAGAAAAATAAATGAAAACCCATAACAGAATGATTAATCAGAATGAGAACATTTACAAGAATCATTAAAAATGTCCATAAGTAAGGCCTTGACAGATATAGATTTATCCAGTTTCAAAGAATTCTGTAATGAATTCCAGTCATTGCCAGCACCAGATTGAAAGTGCTAGGTTTAGGAGGCTCAATTATAATATAGGAGGAAGACAAGGAGATGGATCTGTAATAACTGAGTTAGGTAAAGGTGTAAATAGCTAAGAAGAGTTTTAGCATAAACCAATGAATGCCATGACGAGTCTACAAAGAGGGCCTTTTGACTAAAGTGTACAGAAGGCATTTCTAACAAAACAGATTACAGAATGATAGATTACATCAGGTTTCCAAAGTATTCCTTTGCCAACTATTGTGTCCCCATAATCAAGGGATTTATGGTCATCTGAACAATCATACATTTGGCAGCAAAGGTAAAAGAGGACCCGTTTCCATATAAAAAGCGTTCATCCTAAACTGCAACATGGTGATATGGTGTGAAAAGGACAATGAATTGTACAAATGCATAAGTATTTATAAGCAGTAACATGTTCAAGAATAATTCTGGTAATGTGGTAAGTAAAGAGAAATACAGTACTTTTCTGACCAAACATCATAACTTATAATCTTAACAGTGTCAACATGCTCCATCACTGCTTGTCTACGGCAGGGTCATGGTGAGTGAATAAGTCTGCGTTTTTTATGTAAGTCTGCTTCCCAGAATATATTTGAAATATATACATTTTAATTAATTACTGTTTAAATTGTTGCTGGATTTTTTTCATTTGATTTGATTTCATTTTTATGAAATTTGTGTAAAGAATATATTTTTATTGTTGCCGAAGAAACTATATCACAACGACTAATCCTAATAATAAGTAAATGTCTTAGTAGACCTGGTTGTATCTGACAAGAGTGTTGACTGTCTGGTGCACTGCACACCAGTTAACAATCATAACCCTGTTGTAGTCTGTCTTTCTCTTTTAGTGCATCCTGGGTCGATGAAGAGCCATTTGTATTAATCTACAAAAAAGCACACAAAATCTATGCTGAAAAGTTCCCCTAAGAAGGACAGAGAAAGTGGTGTAGTCTGGCTGTCCTGTCCAAAGAAGGGCTGTCCGAAAGTGCCGGATCCTCACTGTTGAGGGAGACCACCACAGCAGAGCCGGACTCAGGGAATCAACCCGTACCTGACTGCCCCCCTCAGCCCCCCCCCCCCCCCCCCCC
>JAABNY020000063.1:19265657-19299266 GCA_015164015.2 Brevimyrus niger | reverse complement strand
AGAACCCCCCTGCCGCATCTTGCCCCGAGGGGCCCGCGTGACCCCCCCATCTGTTAGCCGACCATGCTCACACCTGCAGAGCTATTCATCCTGCCCTCACCTGACTGCTGTCCTGAGGGAGGGGGGGAGGGGGGATCCTCTGAGTCACCTGTGTCAAGTTGACAGTTATGCCCTCCATAGGAGAACAGGCAGTAGGCTGTGGGACGGCAGTCAACAGGTGAAACAATGTCGGCCCAACCCGTGTCTCAAAGCCCGGCCACGTGCGGCTGCCTCGAAAATGAGGGATCAGCCCAGAAATCTCAGCACACTGCATCCCGGCAGACAAAGGGATGAAAAAAATACAACAACAGATGCATGTATGTAACAACAGATGCCGCTCAGCTTAATCTGGACCCATTCAAGTTTGATCGCTATACAAAACACACAAACAGTTTTTCATTGTCTGTCCCTTCTTGCTCTGCCTCTTGGAGTTTACACAAACATATCCTCCGCTCTACAATTGGCATTGTATAATAACAATGAAGGTGAATTGAATTCAACTGAACAAAGTACACTGATCTGATACTGTGCTTGAATACAAAAAGTCTCTTTCGCTGAAGCTTGGTTATCCGGCTGAAATTTTTCACCATGCTCCAAACACACATACACCCACAGAGACAGGGCCATACAGGAGCCCACCTGCGTCTCCCCCCCCAAACCCGTGTACGACGCATAAATACAATGCACCTTACTCCCGAGTCACATCATCTCACTGGGGGTCAGCACCGGGGCCAATTAGCTCTCCCTGATGTTTTTTCAAATCCGTGCGGGCTCAATAACAATTACTGTGGCAGGTCAGGACCAAAATGAGTAGATGGGGATGGGGGGAGGGGGGAATATACAGGCTCTCCGCACCTGGATGAGAGCTGCTGGATCATGCTGGAGCCCTCGGCCAAGAGACAACCTCTCCTGTCATCTTTCATCGTAAATCTAAGGGGGACTGGTTTCAACACATAGGAAGGGCGAGCCACCAAAGAAAGTGTTTGGACTGGAGGAATGAATGACCTCCTTTTTTATAAGCTCCTTTCTTCTCCCTCTTTCAACCTGATCTGACGTCGGTCTTGAAGAGCTTGAATGAGGAAACTTGAAAAAGCAGGAGGCTGACAGTGTTTGACAGAGACCCGCTGCATCCTCTCCAGCCTCCCTCTCGCCTTTGCACCTCCTCCTTTTCTTTAAAAAGGGGAGGCTGACGGGGAGTGACAGAGCTTCGGTGCCTCTGCTCCTGCCTCCTCTTCCTCCAGTTCTTGAAAAACAGGATGCTGCCAGTGTTATTCCTATTTAAATCATTTGAAAAATATCACGACCCTCAAATGGATGAAAAGTAAATTAAAATGATGGATGGATGGATGGATGGATGGATGGATGGATGGATGGATGGATGGATGGATGGATGGGCAAAAAGAGCATTGCATTATCTGTGTAGTCCATAATATCAGGGGACCATACCCCTAGCCTCAGCACATGTGCCCAGTTCCATTCAAATCCTCTTTCACTTGGTTATGAATCGGCTCTGTTGGTTCTGGTTGGATCTTGTCTAGGATCAGTCACCCCTCCCAGTCCCCATGGCGACAGCACCCTCCACAGCTGTGACCCGCCTAGGTCCGCCAGCCCTTCCCTTGACAGCTCCCTCCCGGTACAGGGGCCGCGGTTTGAAAGAGCGGTCACCGGTCCTGAAGAAATGGGCCAAGATCAGCCAGGATAATGATTGGCGTGCCTATCCATCCCCCCTGGCCAATCTGCTGCCCGCGGGCCAAGCAATGCAGGGAAGCTGCCCATTGCACTGGGGGTGGTGAGTAGAGAGGGGGGGGGGAGGGGAGGGGGGAAATTAGGATGAGAGAAAGAAAAATTCTGACTGCAAAAGAAAACATTGGGAAGCAAAAAAGTTGACAAGCGTCACAAAGTGGACAATGAGGGAATATAGAAAAGAGGAAGGAATAAGGGATGAAATGGTCAAAGCAATCAACAAATGCCCATTTATTTGTTCCTGACTCCCCATGGTGAGTGACCATTTTACAGGCAAGAGAGAGAGGACAAGGAGCCAATGATGTGGCTATCAAGGAAACAGAGGAAGAAGCAAAAGCAGACAGCCTGTGTATGCATTAATGACGCTTCCTGATTACCATGGCAAGCTGCCGTACTGAGGGTAGCACCCATGACATCTTACTCTCGCTGCTCTCTAATGTCCCTGACGCTCTCACAGGAGGGCGGAAGCAGCAAGAGACAAGGGACCTACACGGATCGCAGAAAGGACCTCCATTCCCATGCAGGTGTCCAGGAGGTTGCCCGTGTTTGGTGTCAACTTGAGGAGCACCAGTTAAACCAGAGTTAAACGCAGACACAAAAAAGAGAGAAGAGGCAGGAGGAAAGTGATTAAAAAAAAAAAAAGACTTTGCAGCATACAAACTAAATCTCATTACCGTGGCCCAAATCCCCAGCATTGTGGGAACTGAATGGTCTCTTCGCTAGGGGTGGGGGGCACCCCAACTGGGAACACATTCAGGCATTATTGAAGGCGGCTGGACAGAGCAAGCGGTCCCCCGTGGCCCAAGAGAGGCCCTTCACACTGCGGCCCCAAGGGTCAATGGAGGCCCTGGCTGAGCGCCGTCTCAAACGTGTTCAATCACCCCGGCGGGTGTTTCCTGCGCTGGCGGTAGGATTTGCTGGGATTCATTAGCCTCCAGCATGGTGGAAGGGGAAGAAAGTGACAGGTTTTAACCAGCCTATTAACTTAATCAAAGAGAAAAGCATTTAATTGCTGTGAAAGATGTTTAAAAAAGTTTCTGTGAAAGGCCACTGGCATTCATGTGAAAAATGGCTCTTTCTTCCCCCATGTTGTGCAGGTGCACGCTTTAATGCCTGAGCAGAGCCACTGCAGCCAGCTTGTGATCCTCAAGGGAGATTTTTTTGACAGAAAGAGAGAGCCAATCTTTTGATTTTTTTCTTTATTTCTGATTAGTCTCATACCTTGCCTCCGACTTTCCTTAGAGGGAAAAAAAATGCTCTAAGAGGCAGCTTTGCTCCTAAATTCTTGAGCTGCCTGAGGAACCAGCATTTCAAAAGCGACATTTTTAAAGTGACAGGTCATGACACAGGGAGGCTGCATCTGTCACAATCATGCTATTCGTTCTGACTTGGCGGGGAGAAAATAGCTTGTTGCACTAATCAACTGATCATTATTTCTCAGTGAGAACGCAGTCAGAATGGTTAGACCTACCCATCAGATAAGACAGTGGTTCTGTCTACCCCCCCCCCCCCACACACACACACACTTCCTCTTTAAGTTCTTTATGTCTCCTTTATATTTCTTTCCTTCTGTCTCTTACTCTCTTTCATAAGCCTGCATGCTAATTTCTCCACTCATGATGGTCCTTCACCCCCCCCCCATTCATGATGCGTCTCAGTCTCTCAGTGTCCGGCTTAGCCCCCACTCCCACCATCTGCTGCCATTCATAGCCCCTCTTCAAATTACAGTGCCATCCATCTGCCCCATCCACAGCTCCCTGTCCTAACCGAGCCTCTGTCTCTCCACCCTGTCCTCGCTGTCCACACACCCTGTCCTCGCTGTCCACACACCCTGTCCTCGCTGTCCCCCCTTGCATCTGCGGCTCCCTGTCATGGCCCTGTACCACTGCACCGTGGGACAGTCCCTTTATCCCATTGACCGGCACGTCCGCTGGGCTTGCTGCGCCATTCACCGATCTGTCTCCCGGCCTGGGAGGCATCGTGATCAGTACCAAGGGGGACTCTGGGAGCTTGGGGTGTTCAAAAGAGGAAAAGCAAGTACCACACACTGCTAGTGGAAGAAAGATGACACCGAATAGGATGGGTATGAATGAGGGGTGGAAATTACACCCACAGCTCAGCTGAGCATGACATCCGGTTATCAGCCAGCGAGCCAGCGAGGATCAGAGAGCTGGTCCTCCATAGCCCGGGCACGGGGCGCTGACCCCATCCCCCTGGAACGAACAAACCCACATTCCAGCGACTGTGAAAAAGGGCACCACACAAATGAACGCCTCCTCCAGCATTGGATTAATTGGCAGAGAGCCGGAGTAGATCAACGTGTCAGCTGTAAGCGTGTGACAGAGAGCGGCACAATGCCACCCTTTCCGGAAAGACGTTCCGGGGAGCCCGACGCCGAGGCTGGAACGCTGTGCCGACCTCTGACCCTCCCCGGGTTAACAACCTGCGGCTGTTTGTTCCTATTCAGACATGGTGGCATTTTTAACACTGCCCATAAATATGACTGGGTGGGGGCTGTCACGCCGGCTGCTAAATCACACAGGCAGGGCCACGACACTGCACATTCCTAACCCCAGCCCCCTCCTGGGCTGCGATGCTTGCCCACCCCCCTTCACATGGCACAAAACTAGTGCCACAAACTTAGGGTCCAAGGGTCTAAAATGGCCTGTTTTTTAATAAGCTGTACAAATCAATAAGTCCTGCTTCTTGCAGCTATAAAACAGTATAAGTATTAGCAACTGCCCAGCTGAGCCCAGAGCCCTTCCCTCTTCCACTGTGTAAGGCCTCCATCCCAGATTCCTAGAAAATGGTCTGCTTTGGATGCGGCTTATCGGTGCATAGTTGGCCTCCGCAGAGCACTGAGCCGACGGGACGAGCATTAAAGTTGACCCAAGACTGCAAGATCCTGTGGGACAGGGTCCCTGTGCAAACAGGACACGCTGCACCCAGAGAATGAATCGGATTAGACCCGTCATTTTTTTCCTTTACCATTACCCATGGACATAGTTGACGTTCAAACTTGTCATTTCTTATTGGTATATTTCTGCAGTTTTACTAGTATTTGTGTTTTGTGTGATGCATTCATGTATCTCACTGCACTGAGTGCCCTGGGGATGGTAGACCTTCAGTTCTACTACCCAAGGAGCAGAATATCAGCTGGGTGAAAGTGAGTTCAGACATGCAGTTCCACCACACACATGCCACACGGGCACACACACTCATACTATCTGTCACATCTAGGCTTGTTTATTTAATTGTACTAGTATGTGATACTATGATCGATATTGACCGTCTTTTACAGCGTTATATAATGTAGTGGCACATTGAAGTGCAATCATTACTTCTTAATATAAAGCCTATATTACAGATGAAAACCTCAAAATATAAAATTATTACCAGTAAAAATAAAACTGTTATTTATAATGATACCTTTAGATTCCAGGGTTGTTCTGTGGAATGCGTCTGTTTCAGGATATAAATTCATAAGCTGTATTTTCTCCAGAAAATTACTCCTTTGTACAAGAATCCTGGGAAAAATATTCATACCGAAGCTCTGGACGTTCAATTTAATAACCAAAACTTTCCATTTTGTTGACAGCTGCTTGACAATATTTAGCTGTCCTAAGGCAATACGTTACCCGACATCGCTAAAAGTATCCGTATTGTACCAAACTGAATTTCGTTCATTGCACTATAGGCCTATCTGAAGGTTGTATACGAGTTATTATAATAGACTGGCATCATCAGAAACAACAATAAACGTGTTAATATTTTTCTCGGCCCGAGATACATCAAAAAATCTTTTTGATCGCGCACTATACTATGCTACTTTCTTCTCTGCACAACTGCGCTCGGCTGTACGGATGTCAACCCGCGGAATATAAGCAATAAAAAAGTTCTGACGAAGCGGGACATAGAGGCTTTCTTGGTGTGTGAGGTCTCACCGTAAGTGCGGAAAACTTCTGTGCTTGTCCAGCGTAGATTAAGAACAGCAGAGCCAGGAGAGACGGGGAGCGCATCCTGACGGTAGGCTCACACCCCATGCACAGCACAATCCACAGTTCAGGGATCTCTTCAAGGACTGGGCTGCTTCTTTACTTCTTTTCAGAGCTTCTTTACTGCCGATCAGGAATACGTCCCACTTTTCCACAGCCTTCCCGTTACGGTCTGCTGGTTTTTGGTTTAAGGAGCGTGTCTTGTGTGACAAGCCCTCTCTTTTCTCAACCTTTGAAAAGTGCCTCTTCCCTCTGGCCCGTCTCAATGTGATACGTCAATATTCCTGGTTTGACTTTACTGACCTTTTTCCTCCCACTTACTCTTAAGTCTGTCTCCTTTTCTTCCCCGTCTTCTTTTCTCCACACCCCCTCCCTATTTCGTATTTGTCAGACCAGATCTCTTATCGGATGCAGGCTGAGCCGTGTAGGTAGGTAGGTAAGTTTTGAAGGAATCTTTCAGCTGCTGGTAGCTAACAAAAACACACAGGGTATTCCTTTATTTCACCCCTTTTGAAACTTTTTTCCCCGTCCAGCACAGGTAATCCTTTTCTGTTCTGATCTCGATACCTTGTCAGATTTAGCCCTGAACGGATGAGAGGCAGGCTGCGCCCCGGACTGGGAGACAAGGGAAACAGACGAGGGGAAGACTACGACCGAGAAAAGAAACAAGAGATTGATGTGCACCCGGCTAAGACTCGATCCGACTCAGCCCTAAAAATCTTTGCTTAGTCTCACGCACTCTCACTTAAATATTTTTTTAGTATTCGGCAATGCTTGATATATTATAAGCCTTTAATAGTTCTTTTTATTGTATACGTCACCCAAAGTAACATGATTAAGAAGTGTATTAGCTTACGAGTTACATATAATTCTTTCCAAAACTGTAACAATGAAATTTTGGAATACACTATAATTATACTGATAATTATAATGTTTCTTTGTAAACCGCAGGGAAGTCTTTAATGATGCCAACGCTTCTGTTTTATGGATTTATCAATTGCATCGGGTCGTTAGTACTTTGAAGTTGTTACACGAAATCGTAAAGTTTATCAATAAAACCTGATTTCCAGCGTTTTGTGAGTCACTGTCAAACATTCTTCTGAGATGTGAGATACACTGGTGGTGTTAATTTGTTAAGCGAAGGGCACGGATCCCCAGTTAAATCCCAGGTCGACACCATGCATTCCATCCCTAGCCCGTTAACAAGCAATCAACCGCTTACTACTCCGTTTAAGCCAGTTTGGAAACGCAAGGAATATACGCGGAGGGAGTCATGATTCAACCATTTCAATGCAGATCTATATTTCAAACACTTCTTAAGTTTGTGTTTTTTGTTGTTTTTGGACGCCGAAGAGATGATAAGACAAAAAAGCGGTACATATTCATATGTCCGTGCATTACATTAATCACTTTCAATCCTTCACATACCCCGATTAAATACAAATCACTACGTTACGATATTTTGACATTTTCTGTAATGGCATGTTTAGTCATTTTTGTTTGTCATTATAATAAATATATGCAGCCACCTGGCAATAGTTTAGAAGAATTAAAGATCATAACTTTTTATTATAAGTATTCCTTAACTAGCAGTTATATTACTAATCCGTGCAGTTTGTTGTTATTTTTCAATAATAGGTTTGTTCATTCCATATAATATAAGGATTTCATTACGATAAGTATATTTCCACTTGGATATATCGTTAATACCTGCTGAAAAACGCAGACCCTCATCACCTAGTACACCTAACGAATATTTTGTCCCCTGCACATACAGCTCCTCAGTCCTTAATTTTAGTCATTATATATATATAAAGAAAAAACTCGCACGGTATAAGAATGTAGCAGTAAATGATGAAGACGCTCAGCTGCAATGCGTTAACTAAACAATGCGTAACAGATGTCCGAGTAAGCCAGCGTTTTTGCCTCCCGTCACGAAAAACCAAGCAAGTACTTCCATCTGCTGGCGAGTATGTGTATTGCACTTATAGACACGGCGCAATAATGAACACCAGTCTATACTCGCTGCCCTAGTAAACCTCGGATTAAAAGTGTATAATAATAAAAGACAACAGGGTTATACTGTTTACAAACACTGGTCATGCACAAACGACGCAGGACATATCTATTGTCATTGGGTAATAAAATAAAATAATTTCATTCGTTTTTATACAAATAAAAATAAAATTGTATTGATCCCCGACGAGGAAAGCACTTACTTTAAAAAACATTATTAATTCTTCATCATTTAAATTTTACTCATTAGTCATGACAGCAAATAATTTTAAATTATATAAAATAGAATAGTCCCTAGAACTGGCAGTAGGTGCTAGGTCTCGGGAAGGTAATCACGACCAGTTTTATTTTACACTGCTCGTTTTAAAAATTCAATTTTAAAATAAAAAAGATAAATAAAAATATGAAAATATTTTGAAAATAATATAAAAAAATATTTACTTTATTTAGCAGACGTTTTTCCCCAAAAAACGACGTACAAGTGAAGCAAATAGTGTATTACAGACATGCGGCTGTCAACTAGGCCTAAGTGCAGCCAGGCTCAGCATGAGCTACACATATTACAAACGAAGAAATAACCCAATAATTAAACAAAATAAGCAAAAACTAAGTGCAGCATTCAAGGTACACGAAGTGGTGTAGGCGCGTTCATAAGCTTCTTGAATGTTAAACAGATTGACATCTTCTTCATCTGGATGGAGCCCTTGTGAATTCAGATTCATTTAACGAATGTTTATTCGGCACGTCGTCCAACTCTCAGGGAAAACATTCGCTTCCACGGACCTAAACGACGAAAATGTTAAATAAAAATACGCCACTATCCCGTCATGCATCTTTCGGTCCATCGCTATACCGGAAGTGCGTCTGGGATATCCCTTCCTTTCCGCCGCTGTAGAGAGTCGCGTGTCTTCGGGTGTAGCTTTGCATTACATTTTTTGATAATTGAGCGTTCACGGAATTTAAGACCATGTCCTACCCGAACGAGGAAGGCGAAGGAGATGTTAGTATTCACATTGTCTGATTTGTTACTTAAATAACTACAATTGTGAATTATATGCCTAGTTAGAAATCGCTGGTTCTGCTTAGCGGGAAACACTCGCTGTCTATAATGTGACCGTGCATGATATTAATCCAAAGAAAACCTCTGCAACTGCCAAGATAAAATAAATATTGATTCAGATGTTTTCATTTGATGTTTTATTAGCTAATCGGGTTCACTTAATAGCTAATGATTGTTTGATAACAGAATCGTGCCTAGATGACTTACTTGCTTCTAATAATCGAATACACATTAATTTCAACTGTAACTGTCACCGAGTCTGATGTACTTTGAAACATTTTTATACGCCAAATAACATCAGTAAATGGTCATTCAGGCGATTATATTTGGTATGATCGGTGGCAGTATGCAGTCTATTGAAATTAACCCATTGTTTCGGTTGTCCTTTATTGACAGTACGAGGTGTACCCATATTCCAGCGACTACGATTTGCATACAGGTTGGTAGCTATTTTAAACCACACCAATGGGCAAGCACCAATTTTGCTGCCTTAATCGTCCATCGGCATGAATGCATTTAAGCAGTTTTGTTTTCTTAGTACCTTGTGCAATGACTGCATGTCACTACCTTTTCAAAGATTTACTATTCAGACAAATGCTTAGGATTTCCAGTCATAGCATTCTACATTTGTAATTGTAATTCTGTTTTATGCTCCTACTTCTGTCCTAATAGGTGACCCAAAGGCAGACCTTGCCTATGAACGTCAGTATGAGCAGCAGACTTACCACGTCATTCCAGAGGTCATCAAGAACTTCCTGCAGTACTTCCACAAGACCATCTCTGACCTGATTGATCAAAAGGTGTATGAACTGCAAGCCAATCGAGTATCCAGTGAGAGTATTGAGCAGAAGATATATGAGATCCAGGATGTCTATGAGAACAGGTAATTGTTGTTCTGCTTAGCAGAGAACTAGTATTTCATTTTAGGAGAGATGGTACTGTTAGGTTGTGGTTAAGTACCATTACAGGCCTTGTCAGTATGTATGTACATAGTGATTTATCTGTACCAATGTTACACAATGGCACAAGTGATGAGAACAGGTCAAAGCTGCTGCATGAACACCACTTCCAACCAAAAAGCCAACATAACAGCCTTTAGGTGGTGATCGTTAAGCTTTTATTTCCTTCTATAGCTGGAACAAGCTGACGGATCGTTTCTTCAAGACATCACCCTGGCCGGAGGCAGAAGCAATAGCTTCTCTGGTGGGCAATGGTGAGCCTTGTTCTTTTCAGGAATGAGTGATCAAAATATCGAATAATGGGACCTGCAGGCCCACAGGGCCAACTAATTATGGGCTCATAATTAAAAAAAAAAAACCCAGAGACAGATGGTTTTACAGAATGATGTTTTTAGTCACTATCTGTCACCCTCTCTTTACAGATGCTGTGTTTTTAATCCTGTACAAGGAGCTATATTACAGACACATCTATGCCAAAGTCAGCGTAAGTCCCCTTTGGTATTGTGCTTGTTAAAAATATCAATTTATCTAGTTTTTACCAAATTCTTTGTAAATTTTCACACACTTGAGAGCTATAGGATTTATACAGCATATCCATTCCCTTTCCATTTCTGCTGAAAATATCAATTCTGTTTTTGGTGTACAAGGTAAGAAAGTTAAATGGCCTAATTTCATTGTACATTGAGTTGTTAGATATGTTACTTCTAGTACATTCTAATATATTCGCCTTGTTTCTGATTTATTTTGAACCTGAATTATGAATTATGAATTTGATTTATTTTGAGAATGAATTTGCTCCATTACAGCTAGGTTACCTTGAATGTGTTTTTGTTCTTCTCCCTTGTTCCAGGGTGGACCAACCCTTGACCAGAGGTTTGAGTCATACTACAATTATTGTAACCTCTTCAACTACATTTTGAGTAAGCAATTTTTATAACACTTTTTATTCTTCTTGTCTTTTGTGGGTAGCCTCTGTAGATAAGTCATTATTTTATGCTATTTTTTGCTCATTGGTTTTCCTGTCTTAATAATTTCACTTGAAGGGTATGGAGTAACTTAGTGAAGGTCTTCTGCTATTTAAATCTCATAGATGCAGATGGCCCCGCCCCATTGGAGCTCCCCAATCAATGGCTATGGGACATAATCGACGAGTTCATCTATCAATTCCAATCCTTCAGTCAGTATCGTTGTAAGACGGCAAAGAAGTCCGAGGAGGAGATCGAGTTTCTGAGGAACAACCCGAAGATCTGGAATGTCCACAGTGTCCTAAATGTGCTCCATTCGCTTGTGGACAAGAGCAACATCAACCGTCAACTAGAAGTGTACACCAGCGGCGGTAAGAGGTTTGGGCAAGTGCTACTGGAGTCTGGGTAAAGTGGGCTAGAGCTCATTTGAATGTTTAGAAAGAAATGGTGAACGGGTTACTTATAACTCGTCGGTAGTTCTGCATTCCTCTCCACTTTGTTTAGCATTTAAGTTGCTTTCAGTGATCCTCAAGAAGTGGATCATGGAGAGTCTTTCCTGACTTCTGTTTCTGTTGACTGGATGTGTTTCAGGGGATCCAGAGAGTGTGGCTGGCGAGTATGGCCGGCATTCTCTGTACAAGATGTTGGGCTATTTCAGCCTGGTGGGTCTGCTGCGCCTGCACTCACTCCTGGGTGACTATTACCAGGCCATTAAGGTGCTGGAGAACATTGAGCTGAACAAGAAGGTATGGCTTCTCCATAATGACCCCATCAAAAGCCCACATTTATCTGTGTGGTGTCCTTGTCCTGTTTAGTCTACATGAATGCAAATAAAGCATTGCTGGAGGGTTGTGTTTTCTGTTTGCAGCTTCAGTGTTGTTCATTTAAGGGTGGCCCACTGTGGACACATGCTTGTCTCAGTCTTTCTGTGTAGGCAACAGCTAATCTTCCTGTCTCCTTATTGGATACAGAGTATGTACTCTCGTGTGCCTGAGTGTCAGATCACCACCTACTACTACGTTGGCTTTGCCTACCTGATGATGCGCCGCTACCAGGATGCCATCCGCGTCTTTGCCAACATTCTGCTCTACATCCAGAGGACCAGGAACATGTTCCAGAGGTCCACCTACAAATACGAGATGGTCAGTTATCCATGGTTGCTGCTGCCTAGGTGGAACTAAATATGAGAATTTTGCTATTGATTCCAGTTATTGGAAATGTTTTGACCTTCATCACCTTTAGGGTAGAAGGTGTTGAAGGGAGAGATTTTGATAATCAGCCTCTAGAAAGCAGCTTTCTATCGGAAGACCCACTTTAACTTGCGCACAAACACTCAAGTGTGGCTAAAAAGCTGCCTCTGCTGTGTTTGCTGCAGATTAACAAGCAGAATGAGCAGATGCACGGCCTCCTGGCCATTGCTCTGACCATGTACCCAATGCGTATCGACGAGAGCATCCACACCCAACTGCGCGAGAAGTATGGGGACAAGATGCTGCGCATGCAGAAAGGGTGAGTGCAGCTCGCTGACACTGGGGGTCTTTATGGAGGAAGCGGAGTGATTTGATTACTACATGTGCCAAGGTTTTTCCTCCTGTAATCATGGACCCTGTAAAAGAGGTATTGCGGTTGGTGCATTCAGCAGTGTGTCCATGGTTAAGTGTGACAAAATTCAACACCATATCCCCCTATTTTACTCCAAACTTTTGGTTTTATGTGAACCAAGTCTTAGTTGATGCACTACGCTGAATTTGCTGCTTATATCCTTCATGGTCCCACCCATATTGAGTGCACCTGCCATATTGAGTGTGATCGATGACAGTCGGCTGCTCTTGTCTCTGCCGCCACCAGAGACCTGCAGGTGTTTGAAGAGCTCTTCAGCTTCGCCTGTCCCAAATTCCTGTCCCCTGTGGTGCCCAACTACGAAAACGTCCACCCAAACTACCACAAAGAACCCTTCCAGCAACAGCTCAAGGTGTTTGCAGAGGAGGTGCAGCAGCAGGCCCAGCTGTCTACGATCCGCAGGTATTGCCGATATCACATTTCCTGCATGCCAATTAATTTTTTTTTGTCGAGTAATAAAATGTATCTTCGCTGCTTTAGGCAAACTCCATGTTACCTGTGTGTCTTATTTTTTCACTTTCTGTTGATTTAAGTAGTTGTCTTTGGATTCTTGAAATGTGTTGTATTACTGCAATCTTGCATACACTTGTACCTGGACATTTAATGGTAGGTCAGCTGCGATTGTGCATAGTTAACTCCTTGGCTGCACAAATGTTTGTAAATTGCCGCTTACTTCATTTGAGTGCTGCTCTGGACAAAGAATGAATGAATGAATGAGTTATGCCTAAGTGTCAATCTATACAGTACCACAGATTTCAGTTCTGTTTACTGAATCGGGTCTTTAACCACACTTATCCGCTTCTCTCATTGCCCCCTACTCCCACCACCCATGTTCCAGTTTTCTCAAGTTGTACACCACTATGCCAGTGGCCAAACTTGCTGGCTTCCTGGACATGTCTGAGCAGGAATTTCGCATCCAGCTGCTGGTCTTCAAGCATAAGATGAAGAACCTGGTCTGGACCAGTGGCATTTCAGCCCTGGATGGGGAGTTCCAGTCTGCCTCCGAGGTTGACTTCTATATCGATAAGGTAAGTGTACACACTTGGTCTGCCGGCCACTGCTGCTTGTCTGCAGAACCCCGGTACAAAAAGACTGAGTAATGAGCATGTATCGCCAAATGGTGAGAACAAACAGTTCAACTGCTATCTCTTGCAGGACATGATCCATATTGCGGACACCAAAGTGGCCCGTCGTTATGGGGACTTTTTTATTCGGCAGATTCACAAGTTTGAGGAGGTGAGAAAAGGTTTATATAGTCAAGCTAAATGTCATTTCATCTATAGTCACCAACTGGTTGAGTTTCTTGTGGGTAATGTTTAAGGAAAAGCAGGAACGAGGAACATTATTTTACTTTAGGACCTTAGTGGTTACTGTTTCCACAGCCCAGCTGAAGTAGTTTTGCATTGGGCATCTGCCAACATTATTCTTCAAACAAAATGTAACCTTGTGTGGGCTTGGATACATTGAACAGTTTTAAAATTTGATGTCTTCAGTATCTCTAATAAATTTCTAAAAAAAAAAAAATCTTTTCCTTACCCAGCTGAACCGAACTCTAAAGAAAATGTCCATGACGGGAGTATCAGGAAGCTTGGGCTCAGCTGGTGGATCCAGCGCCACAAGTCGTGCCACATAATCCTGACATGTGGCCCAGACTGAACCGAACCTGCTTCTGAATAACAACCAAGTGTGGGTTCAACCTTTATTTACTGCTAATTGCTAGACCCCCTAAGCACATCCGTCTAATCCAGTTGGATGGCTATATAACCACACTGGGGAAATGATGACGACCTTTTTAGGCAGCTGTGTGAAAACTAAATATTAATAATAAAAAACAATATGCTGAATATGTGTGTGCATATAGATATATATACGACAGGTCTGAGCTTTCTAGCGATGGCTGTAAGCAACTCAAAGCCACAATTTTGCATAATGTTTTGTTGGTTGAAAATCTAAGGTTGTCCCATAAACAAAAACCTCCATCACCATTAAAATGTCATTTGATATGGAAGTGGTAAGACAGCAGGCAAGTGATGTATAGAATCAAAAGCAGATTAAGCCAAACTCAGTCATTTCAAAATATATGCAGAACTAGGGTGAAACAGAATTTATCAACGACTTGAAGAACAGCTTTACGCACACTATGACAAATGAGAAACACGAGACAATGAAAAAATGTACTGTACATAGTCCAACTTTGAACTAGAGCTGTGCAATGTGTTTCTACTTTAGTGTAGAAATGTAAAGCCCTTGCAGTGAGAGAACAGTGGGTGTATGCAATAAAGCACAGCATAAGGCAGTTATATTAGAGCTGTCCAGTGTTTTTGTTCATTGTCAGTGTAGAAATGTAAACAGCTTGCAGCAAGAGAACAGTGGGTGTATACAATAAAACACAGTATAAAGCAGTTATATTAGAGCTGTGCAGTGTGTTTGTACATTATCAGTGTAGAAATGTAAACAGCTTATAGTGAGAGGTCAGTGGGCATATACAGTAAAGCACAGTTTAAGGCAGTTCTTCCAATATTATGTTCCTCATATAGACATTGGCCGGTGTAGATGGTTGATAAGCAGTTACCAGTTTAAGTGATTCAATGGAATTCCAGGCAGGAGTGCTGAGACAGAAGTGTGATGATGAGTCTGATGGCATGAGGTAAGGAGCTGTAGCAGAATCTAGTGCAGTTTGAATACTCCGGAATCTCCTTCCAGATGTTAGGGGTAAGAAAGGTCATTGAGGATGTCTGTGGCCTTGTGGATTATCACAGATCCTTGGATGGATGGTTGAGGGGTCCTGATGATGTTGGCTATCCTTACTGCTTTCAGTAGGGTGCCGCATTCTGGAGCTCGACAGTTCCCGGACCAGGCTGTGATACAGCTGGTCAGGATGCTCTCTCTTGCGTCCTTGTAGAATGCTGTAAGGACTGTGAAAGGAAGGCTTGCTCTTCTCAGGAGACAGGGAGCTTGCAAGCGCTGTTGTGCTTCCTTGTGGAGGTGTGGAGGGTCCATGTGAGATCCACAGGAATGTGCACTCTCAGGAACCAGGTTCTCTTGACAGACCCTACTGTGTATCCTGTGATGTACATGGGTGTGTTCAGGGTGGACCCCTGAAATCCAAAATCATCTCTCTTGTTTTTCCTATGTTGGGCACCAGGCAGGGAAATTTGCCAAGGTATCCAAGAGCCACTGATTCACAGGCCCAGAATTTTATAGGGGCAAAAGGTACCAAGGGGGGCCAATATGACATTTTGTCAGGGGGCTCAGAATTTACAGCTATACCGCTGGAGTCTGGCTCTTCTTTTTGCACCATGCTACCAAGTGCTCAATTCCTTCTCTGTAAGTAGGTTCGTCATTTTTGCTTAACAGTCCAACCACTGTGGTATCACCTGTGAACTTGATGTGCTTGGAGCTGCAGGTGGCAGAGCAGCAGTTTGTCAGCAGAGTGAACAGCAGTGGGCTGAGCACTCAGGCTAGTGTAGTTCCAGTGCTCTGTGTGCTGGTGCTGAAGGACCTGTACCATATCTGCACACTCTGTGGTCTATCACTGAGAAGGTCTAGGATTCAATTGTAGAGTGTTGTGTTTATACCAATTTCCATGTCCAGCTTGTTTCTAGAGTCTGTATAAGACTCCCCCAATAATTTAAGGGGAGGCATTTCCATGTACCATTTAGCCTCTTGGAGTAACCTAGCCTGTCGTCATCGTTTTGCCTTTAATTATTTTGCTCACTTTGACTACAGTGATTCCTCTATCTCCAAACAATCATTCCTAAAACAAAGATTCACCCAATGACTTAGTCACATCATCTCACATAATACAATATGAATACATTATTGTTACACATGTAGGGCATGGTGCAGGCAGAAAAAGAGGGTGACAATCCACTTGTGGCTCCAGAAGAGACGACAGAAGTTTATTGGGGAGACCAGAAAGAACACTGGGGAAAAGTACCAAAACAAGAGGAGCACAAGGGGTCAGAAAACAAACAGGAAAAATACAGAATTAACTAAAACCATGAAACAAAGCATAACTAAGGAATAAGCAAAAACACAGGTAATGGACTTCAGCAGTAGAGCAGAGAAACAAACACAGTAACATGAATATAACAATGACCAAAATGACAAACTGAGTTAGAGCAGATAGTTAAATACACAGAAGGCATCAGGGCAAAGAGAGGACAGGTGTAACTTGTAATCAGTTCAATCAAAGGGAATTACAGATTAACTAGAAACAGGTTGGTTGGATTAAAATTAATCACAGAACAAGGGAACTCCAAATTCTGAACACTATGAAACACTGAAAGATAACAGTACCAGGAATAACTAAGAATCAAAGATCCTGCAAGACACAAGCATGATAAACCAAAACAGTAACAAGGATAAACCATAAAACAGGGTTATTCAAATCACGGTCCTCAAGGTCCGAGTCCTGCTGGTTTTCCAGCCTTCCTTTACCTGTCAGTCAGGTGTGAAGCCTCTGAGCAATCAGAATCAACAATTATTAAACTAAGTACTTGGGAGTACTGAAAACAAGGCCTGGATTTGGAATTGAGGTCCAGACTTGAAGAACTCTGCCATAAAATGTAAACTGAAAAAGCAAAAGCTAAGGTTAAACTAAAATCCCCAAAACATAACAAATGGTGAGGCAGGATGACTAGCAATACCTGCAGGCCAATTGGGGAAGAGACACGAAGGACGTGGTATGACCAATCAGACCCTGACATTACCGCTCCCCAAAATGGTACTGCCAGGGTCACAAAGGGATGACAGAACCAGAACCACAGTATGTAACAGGAGAATTACGGGTAAGACGGTACAGACCCTGATATGCCATATTTTTTATGAATGTGTGTTTTGAGTAGGGCTCAATGATATTGGAAAAATATTGTGATATTTGAAGTTTTACAGTACAGTGGTACCTCAGTTCGCAAACTCATTAGAACTTGAATTTTGTAAAAGTCAAACCAACCAGTTCGAAAAAAATTACCTAGAATCGATCTGAGTCTCAGAAGTCAAACCGTGAATGCTGACCTAAGATAACTTGTACACGCGGGGAAATGAGTCACATGGCACATCTCTCAGCGGAAACAAAGGGTTCAGTCAGGCTTCAGTCTCAGCCTCGCATTTGCTGTAATAGCATTGTGCATGTTTACACTAGCTGAATACATATATTTAGACAGATACATTTAGATATATTTAGAAAAAATACATTTAGACAATGATAGACAGTAATTATAACAGTAATTATATAATAAAATACATTTTAAAATAAAGTTTTCTTATAAATTATTTTAATATCACTAATAAACCATTAATACATTTAATTGTAATAAAATTGCCATGCTGAACAGGGACGGGACGGAGACAATACGGAGGCGGAGACGTCAGGGTCTCAGAAAATACGTGGTTTAATTACAGGTAAGGCAGGCAAAATGCAGACAGACAATACAATGATTGGACTGGGGAAACAAACTGAAACACGGGCGAAATACAGAGGACTAATAAGGATACATTGTTTTCTTTTTTTTTAACTTTACAAATTACTGTTTTGACAAATGTGCTTAGATGTGTTTAGTACAGTATATGCTCATTGTCTTATCCGGTTTACTTTGTGTTTCAATGCAAAAAAAAAAACATATTTAGGTGTATTTTTTGGGGGTTGGGGAACAAATAATTGGTTTTCCATTATTTCTTATGGAAATAATTCGATCAGAACTCGAGCTTTTTAGGATTTGATCCGGAGGTCTGAATGGATTAAGTTCGAGTTCTGAGGTATCACTGTATTGTAGTGAAAAGTACAGCCGAATACAGGGGTTGAGTGATGAAACTGAAACACCTGATTTTAGACCACAGTAAGTGCAGGAAATACAGCATCAGTTCATCTTGGGAATGATGGATACAAGTCCTGCACTCTTGCAGAACAGTGCCCAGATCACTATGTGATGCTGGTGGAGGAAAATGTTTCCTAACTCACTCCTCCAAAACACCCAGAAGTGACACAATAATATTTAGATATGGTTACTGTGCAGGCCATGGGAGATGTTCAGCTTCACTTTCATGTTAAAAACCACTTAATCACTAGTCTTGCTGTATACTGGTGCATTATCATTCTGATACATGGCACTACCAGGTGAGCACTACCATCAGTCCTGTGTCATGCCAACAGTAAAGCATCCTGAGACCATTCATGTGTGGGGTTGCTTCTCAGTCAGAGTGGGCTCAGATTGCCAGAAAGCCAGTGTGAGTGCATAGAATATCAATCTTTCCCTGATGAGTTTCTTTCAATATTCTATGTACAGCAGTGCTATTGTTTTACTAATTTAACCATCAGTCACAATCTCCTCTTACTGGTGAAATGTGCACAAGGCTGAGGAAGTACGTCATGACTTGAGTGCAGAACAAAAGGGGTTTAGTGAAGTATATGAACAAACTCTGGAAACAAACAGGACCACGTGGGATCCAAAGCAGGATCCAGGAAGGACATGGGCAATAGGAAGGTTCGACATGAATGACTGGACTGGGGTGAAAACAAATAGGACTAATGTTTGGTAACCAGCACAAAGTGTGGCTCATCAGGGGGAGACAAGTGGATCTGGTGTGCAGGACATGACCGGAGAGGGGAGGGGTTCAATGGGACCAGACACCATTGCAAACTCAGGGCTGGGGGCAGAAGGGACACCGGGCTGGACAGAGCCTACATGGGGTAGAGAGCATACTTGACTCAAGGGTAAAACCACCAGACAGAATACATGGCACAACCAGAGACCAAAATGACAGCAGGAGTGAACAACACCGAACTTCAATGAAACAAACCAAAGGTGAGACAAAACCAGGCACCAACAACACACCAGGTACTGGAAGGATGAACATTAACATCAATGGGGACGCAGAAAAGAGAGAAATCGAAATGTCACATCAGAACAGGGCAGATAAGCAGGGGAACAACAGAGACGGAAACATCAAAGGGGTTAATAAGGGACACAGACTAGGGTAAAACAAAGGCTTCTTCCACATCCTGGGGATCCGTGTCTAGGGTGAACCTCGCCACTATCTCCCCCACCCACATGAAGAGTGCTCTGGCTTTGGTCACCCTGCACAATTCCACTTCCACTCCAGGTGGCAGTAGTCGCTCGAAGGGGGTTGGCTCATTCATACACATGAAAGTTGCTACATATTCAATGAAAGAAGCCAGAAATAGTGACATGAGTTTTTATTTATCCAAATGAATGTTGCAACTACACCATTTAGTTATCTTCACGTAGCCAAGACTTTGGTGATCAGATATCTGGGATCAAAACAAACTGCCACCATTGCTGACAATGTACTTTTATAATGTTTCTGCAAGTGTTCCAAAATGCATTTTGCAATGTCTATACTTTGATGTAAAATTGCAAACTTAACAAAAATCTCACATATTTACTATATACATTGAAATAAAAAGTGTAATGGCAAAACAAATATATAAGAAATAATTTATTTGCCATGAATTAAGTTTATGATATTTGAAGAAGTGTGTGATCATGCCCCAGTCCGCATGAGAGGAGTCAGATGAGGTGGCTCAGGCATCTGATTAGGATGCCTCCTGGACACCTCCCTGGTGAGGGATAACACTGCTGGTTTCCAACTGGTGGCCCAGAGGTGGTGTTGCGGTCCTGCATTTTGATAGTATTGGGGGTTGTAGGCGGAGCTACATGTCCATTATAGACGAATAGAACTACAGCTAATAGCTACAGGTACTAATAACAATAAGTACTGTATGCACATGTAATACATTTTGGTACACCTTACAGATTGTGGAGGGGAACTGGTCTCCACTAGTGCTTTGTTAGATTCGAGAACAGCGGGAAGTTTCATAGATCTCACCCTAGCCCAGTAGCTACAAATTCCCCTACAGGCACTTCCTGCTCCCCTGACGGTCCTAGGCGTTAGCAGGAGGCCCCTTCAAAGTGGTCAAAACGCCCACCGAATGGGACCACTTACCCTGAGGACAGGTATCCCACACTGGGAGACCATAGATTTGTTCCTCCTTTAATCCTGGGACATCCCTGGTTATGGAGACACAACCCCTACATTGAATGGGCCTCTGGTGAGCTTCGCTCTTGGTCTTCTACTTGTTTTTTCCCAATGTCTCTCCCTGCCGTGCCTGGTGTCCCTAGTAGAAAGTGTGGCCCCAGAGAATCATCCCAGCTGAGTACTCAGACTTCATGGATCTGTTTAGTAAGTCTCTTTCCTTCTAGCTCCCTCCTCATCGTGAATGTGACTGTGCTATCAACCTCCTGGAGGGGGCACCACTTCCCTAGGGATGTCACTACCCCTTGTTCCAGCTTGAGGAGGCGGCAATGGAGGCCTACATCTGAGAGGCCCTGAAGCAGGGTATTATCTGTCCCGCTTCTCCCATCACTGTAGGATTTTTCTTCGTGAAGAAGAAAGATGGCAGCTTACAGCCCTTTATCGACTGCCGGGCTCTAAATGCCATTACGGTAAAACGCCATGAACCTTTACCCCTTATCCTGTCAGCTTTGGAACAGGTAAGCGAGGCTACCGTGTTTAAGAAATTAGATTTGCGAAATGCTTACAACTTGATATGGATACGACGTGGTGATGAGTGAAAAACTTCCTTTTTCCAGATTGGCTCTAGTTTCTGAGATATTTAATAGTTAATTAACACAACCTGCTTGAAAATCATTCAGAATATTGCAAGAATATTGTTATTTTAGTTGCAACTAGTAAGTAAACAGTCTAACATCATACAAAATATATTAATATAACAGTGACAGGAAAATGGACAAACTGGCAACAATGGGCTCAAAAGCCAATGACTCACATATCAGGGGAGAGAAGCACAAGCATTTTGTCGAAAGTTGGACAACAATTATCCCCATTCAATTGTTTGCCAGTCCTGCAAGTACAACCTCTACAAATAGGCCTACATCCGCTTTGGCAGTGTCTCTGGATCCCCCGACAAGCAATGCCTTCAGTACATTCTCCTCAACCGACACACGGAAAGCAGAAGTGCTATAGGGTTGGCAAACGGTTAGCCAACCTCACTCCTATACGTCCAACGATGACATTCACACTGTAGTGAGCAATTTGCTGGGACACAGTAATTGTAAGAATTTGTGGCCTACATACCCTTCACAACTCATTCAAGACTGCTTTTGAAGTGTCAAATGGTGGAGAAAATGTTCCAAGCTCTGTTTTCTATTCCACTCTGCACCAGCCAGAAGAGAGGACTTCACAGATGCAACATCATTCTCAAGATTCCTTCTACCTTTCTGTGGCCGTTGGTGGCTCGAAAATTTGCCAGCTGTCAAACAAGCATTGGAAGTCTGGCCCACTATTGTGAAATATGTGGAACTGGTGAAGTAAAAATAGGTGAAAAAACCAGGGGCATCTTCTTTTGACTGTATTTGTGAAGCCTGAATGGATCCCTTTCTTCTGGTCAAACTACATTTTTTCATGGCCCTATCATAAACATTTCAACTATTTCTGGCTAAGTACCAGACAGGTGTTCCCATGATGCCCTTCCTTTGAAAAGACTTGACAGATTTGATCTGGGTAAATATTCACCACCACAGTAACAACAATGAATGAACATCATTCATTTCATTACCTAAGACACTGCTAAAGAGTCAAAAGACAGAAGAAAAGCTGTTGCATGTTTTATCACACACAAGTCACATAGGGGGAATGCATTATTTTAATGGATGTCCATTATCTGAAAAACTAGACCCAGTTCAGCGAAAGTAAATGGATTTTTGAATTCCGCACCCTCAAAATATTCTAAATATATTGAAAAAACATTGACACCTGAAAAAAAACATTTTTGTAGACCTGTGTTATTTACCAATAAGTCCATTTGGTTTGAGAGGTGGCTGACTGAGCCTGTATATCAGGGCTATTCAAGTCCTCAAGGAGCGAGCCCTGCTGATTTTCCAGCCTTCCTTCACCTGTGAGCCAGGTGTGAAGCTTCTGACCAATCAAGATCAGTAATTATTGAACTACCTGGGAGAACTGAAAACAAGGCTTGGATTTGGAATCGAGATCCTGAATTGAATAGCCCTGTTGTATATAACAATAGAAGTGGAAAACGTTTTTATTTTATACTTGTTTAAGCTTTCAAAATAAGCGAGGCAAAAAATATTAAGCTAACAATAAGGAGTGCAGTATGGCTAAAATCTGATTGTGTCACTGCAGTGACTGATAATCAGTCATTTGCTTAGAAATGCCACAAACAATGAGCATGAGCATGAACATAAGCTGGGTGGGGGGGGAGATTACAAAACGAGATCTCCTGAGGTCAATACCAAAACAGGAAGAACAAGCACTACCTACACAATAAAAAACCGAGTGTCGCTTTAACTCCTAGAGAGCTGAATTCATGTTTCAGATAACATTTGGTCCCACTCGAAATTAGAGTAAAAGTTGCTCTATGGCCAGTCTCAACTTTTCAGAGTTAACTCTACTCAATTTAGTGTCAATGTTAACAATGAAATGTGTAAAAATATTCAACACTTTGGTTAGTTCACACTGTTCTGAGTAATACGAATACACTTTGAGTTAATTTTATTCCAAATTTAGTTTAAAATGACTAATATTGATTAATATTTAATTTGTATTTTTTCAGTAGTATTCTTTACATCTGTCGTATTGATGCTATAATACTGAGTTGCTGTGATTTAATCTATCAAATGTAAATAAAGTTAAAGAATATAAAGATATGACAGCATTTTGTAAATCTTATTTTAATGTCAATGAATTAATGAATTCAAATGCATTCACATTTAACATTATAAACAATTTAATTATTTTACTTGGCTTGACTACAATGTCAATGTTATTAAAAACATTTTTAGGACACAATACAATAATGTTCACCAAAGAAAGCAATATGGGACAACAAAGAGAGCTCTATCATTCACTCCATATGACATTTGTATGTCAAAAGGCCTGGGATAATGCAGGTTGTCAACATGAAAGACCAATCTTGCATTGTACTGGTCACTTCACAAGCATGGAAATGTTCATGAAAACTTACTGTACGTAAAGGTGAAGTGAGCAGCAGCGGTTTTTCATGTATTATCAGAACTGACTCAATGTGGTAAAAGAGAGGCATTTCAGATTCAACTTTGCCACAAATAACCAGATGAGGGCGGTAAATAAACCCATTGTGTTTAGCCCAATTCACTTTCATAACTTTAACACTACTGGGCACTTGCATTGCCATGGTAATTTCAAAACCTCCTTTTACCATTTTTAAAGACATCATTTTCCCGGGACCAATGTCCGAATAAAACTCGTTGAAGATACAAAACATAACATATGACATATGATATATGATTCTGGTGTTTTTTGGCCAGCATTTTGGTGATATTCTTAAATGACTTGAGCTGTTTCTTGAAAAAATTGTGCTTACCTTCAAAGTGCATGCACCAGCAGCTCCAATTTTCTGGATTTAACGAGGATAATGGATAAGAAAATGGTGCTTTGGTAAAAGTTTTTTTCTGGGGATACAACTTCTTGAACAGTTTGTGGTGATCCACAATCAAATGTTGTATAAAGTATACACACAGACCTTGACATAACATGGGCGAAAACACAATGTTTACTATCTGTAGTAAAGTAAGAAGTAGGCCCCAGTGTGGGTCAACAGAGGTTACCAAGTCTCCAAAAATGAGAGGACCATTCTTCAATAAGCACCATGACTGAACTGCATTCAGTCCTAGATTATTAGATTCTGCACATAAATTCACAGCTACTGGCCTGTTGCTTCTCTCCATGAATCCATAATCAAAACTTTGTATTCTCAAATTTAGTTCTTCCAGTGTAAAATGTTGTTCTTTAAAATACTCAAATAGCTTTAGTTTATACTGGGCCACCCCTTCTAAAATGTCATGCATCACATCAACTGAGAAGTTCAGTTGTGTGAAAATATGTCAAGGGATTCAAAGCGCATGAACTCTTAACACCAAAAACATAAGGAACAGATTGTAAGCCATTTCTTGACAGTGAACAGTGTGAGTGTGGTGAATCTTCAGTGAATTCGGTTTGAGAGTAGTCTTTTTCTGCTAAACAAAATCTGCAACAGTACCTTGCCCTGAAAGACTTCACCAGACCAAACAAGCCATGTAAGCCTATATTATTGCCAGTAACCTGTATCACACTGCCATGAACACAACCACCATGTAGTGGAATTTCTATACCATCACTTTCCAACACTTTATCACATGTTTAATGACAGTTTCTTTAGCATACAGCTGAACATCTTTGACAACCTCTTCCAAGGAAATCACTACAGAATTCACTACACTTTGGCCTACACCTGCTACCTCTAGATCAGAAATTACACCTGCACAATTATTTACAAGGTCTGCTGAAGATAATTCTGACTCAACCACTAAATATTCAGACGATACTTCAACATCAACATTACTTGTGTCAATAACATTATGACAAGCTGAAAAATCACCTTCTTCTACAAAATTAAATGAATTGCTTACATGGAACTTGTTCAAATGCTTTCTAAAGCCAGAAAAGCTACCAAAAGAATGTGAGCATCCCACTTGGCAACATTTCTGATAAAGATTCCTGCCAGTACAGAGACCATGGATTACTTTAAGGTGCTTTACAAAGCTGTTTGGTGTTCTATGGTCAATTTTGCAAAGAAAACATCATTGTTTGATTTCATCAGATATTAATGCAGCATTCTTGCTTGAGTTTGATTTGTTTCTCCAACGTCAATGTTGTAAATGGGTGTTTGGAGAAAAGTGAAAAAGTTAGTCAGGGAAGGACTGTATGATGTACAGAAAACATAATGCACCTTAAAGAGTTCATCAAGGGCTCCCACTGAACCTGTCGACTTATATGAAAGTGCATGCTTGTCGATCACAATGAAGAAGGTGTGAATGCTGCTTCTTGTGGGTCCCTGAGCAAGAAGGTAGGGCTGACTGCTTTGGGCTATGTTGTCTAGATGCTGCTGTACACTGTTTCCAGCCTATAACAAAACCGGGTACCAATTAAACAGTAGTACTTAGTGACCAAGCACTGACAATAGATCCGATCACCTCAAACTCCACATGAATTGGAGGTGATGGAAAATATTACACAACTGTTCAGCATACCCTTAAGAATCTGATGACATGATCTACAGCTTGAGATGAGACATCGTTCCAGGTCTCTATGTCCTTGCACGGATGGGGGTAGCAAATGTAAGACTGAAACATAATTACAAAAACATCCTCCCCATTGAATGGAACAACATTCAGATTAGACTTAACAATGTCCACTACACTACTTTTGCCTCATAGCTTACATGGCATGGCAGCGGCTGCTTCTCTAGGAGGGTTACACTTCATAAAATTCAGAATGACAGTATCTTTAGATGCTGCTGAGGATGATGATGATAGAGAAGCACCTGTGCATTAAGGAATATGAACAAAAACAGAAGCATATAAAAATGTAACTGTTATGCTCCTGTCCCAACTTTTAAAGTTTAATATAAACACATTGGTGAATTGTCAGTGATTACCAAGTTCTTCATTGCCCAGCATGATTCAGAAGGTTCCTAGAGACTCCTTCAGTATTTCTTCAAAAACCTCTGCATCAGCTTCTGTGTCAGACTGGTCATACACCTTCATATTTAGCTGTCTGTCTTCTGATATGTTAAATTTTAGGCACACTAAAGTAAAAGGAATGAATATTACAGAAACTGTCGTGAACTAAATACACTGGACTAATGACAACAATTAGAAAGCGCCGTAAAACACTGGTAATCCACAAGCGGTTAATGAGGGCGGCGTGGCACAGAAGGATCAGCACAATCGGGGCATGACAGAATCCCCCCCAAAGGACGGGGAAAGCAAACAGGCACAGGGGCAGGAAAGGAGACACAGGGGGAACAGCAACGGGAGGAACAAAAGGGCCAGGAGGGAATGAAGGAGAAACAGGAGGACAAGGAGCAGACACGGGGGGCACAAAGGCAGGGGGCAAGAAGGCAAAGGACAGGGGGAAACGGGGAGCCGTAGGAACCCCAGCAAGCGAGGGGCGGAAGCCACAGGGGCCACAGGCGACCGTGAGGAGGGAGCAGGAGGGAAGGCCGAAGGTGAGGAGAAGGAAGGCGAAGGGAGCAACGGAGGAGCCAAGGAGAAAGATGAAGGGGACACAGATGAAGGGGAGGAGGGATCTGTAGCTGTGGCAAGCAAAGGTACAGCCACCGGTGGCCAAGGCATAGGCGACAGACGAGTCAAAGCTAGGGGACCCGCAGTGGACCGAGGAGACGCCGAAGGAAGGACTGGAGGCGACCGGCAAGCCAAAGCCAGGGGGGCGCAGGTGACCGCCAAGCCGCAGCCAGCGGGGGCCGCAGGTGAGCCGGGGGGCAGGGCAGGCGGGATCCAGCCCTGGTGTCCCCTCCCCTTCTGGAAGATGGAGAGGCGGGGACCTGGCCGGGGTCTGTCACACTGGGGTGACGATGGAGGAGCCACGGGGGAAGACACTGGGGTAGCCACAGGGAAAGTCACTGGGGAAGTCAGGGCAATCCCCGAGGGGTCCCACTCAAGCTCCCCCTCCAACATCACTATGGAGGGAGGAGTGTCAATGTAGCCAGTCTGGGACCTCCTCAGGGACGAGGACTACTGGGACTTCTGGGGGCGCCTTGGGTGTGCCCCAGGAAGATCCTCCCTCAGCCTTTGTGCCGACGAAGTACCTGGTCTTCTTTTTTGGAGTCCGGTCATTCTGTCACAATTCCACAAGGGAAAGCAGGTGACGGAAGCCGTATATGTAAACAAAACGGATTTTATTTTGGGGCTGACAGACTCCAAGACACATGTAACGTTAATGACCAGACTGAAGAAACGAACAGAAATGCGGACTAAATACACTGAACACTAGACAACAATTAGAAACAGCCGTAAAACACTGGGAATCCACAAGAAGCTATACATCATACTAGCTACAAAATTCTGAATATAACCAGCTTTGCATGACGGCGCATTGTGCTTGTGGAGTTTTAAGGTGAAATTAATATATCTTAATGTTAGCAAGCCGGTGTTCTGACGAGTTGAGCTACCTATCGAGACGTCCTATCAAGCCTTTTAGCGCATGTGCAGTTCCACCATCTTGGGATTAGGGTTAGGTTTTAGGGGTTTTGGTTAGGGTAAGGGTTTTAGGGGGTTTTGTGGTTTCGGGTTAGGGTAAGAGTTAGGGTTAGGGCTATTGATTAGCACTACGGTAGGATAACTCGACAAAGTAGCTAATTTCGACAGAACACCAGCATTATATTTACTGTGTCTTTTTCTGTCTGGTAACGTTACCGAAAGCATACTGACTGTCACATAGTTATATAAAAGAAGGGTAAATTATGCCAACATCTCCTCAATCTACATCAAGGAAACTATATTAAACCTTGTTTAGTTGAAAAATAGTTATTAAACGATGTTGGTAACATGGTGTGATTCTTAACGTTACTTATCTGATTGTCGCGCCACTCTGGAGAAAATTCCAACTGCTAGTAGAGCTTTCAAGAACTGTTGCAGACTGGCGGGTAATCAACACGCTACAGAGTAGAAATATTCACTGCTTGTCTGTATATTTTTACACTGACTTTTTACTCTTCTGTTAGAGTAGGTTTACTCTCCATATAGTTGTAAATACTCTATCTATGTTTAAATATGTTGACTCTGAAATATTTGACACTCCATTTTTTACTGTATAGGAGATACCAAAAAAGTAACACAAGGTAAGAGGCCAAAGCTACAAACATGCAGTAACATGAACAATGACTGACTAACAGAGTGGGTGCAGGCACATGAATACACAGAAAGCCAATAGGTGGTGAAACATAATTAACAAGCATAGATCTAAGAACATTATGGGTTACAGCACTTTGAAAGGACTCAAAACAAATGTATAAGCAGACAAAGCAGAATTAAACAGGTCATGGCCAGTGTATAGCTAATTCAAGTAAACATAATAAACACTAAGGAAACAAAAAAACAATGAGTGATAGGAGAGGATGGTCTCCAGCCAGTTTCAAACTTTTGACCAGAGGGTCCAGGTTCTGACCCACACACTCAGCGCACAATTACACAGCAGCCGTGGGAACAAAAGGATAAAAAAAAACACACTAGGGTTGATAAGGTTGATAATGCAGGTAAGAGGAAGGAGAGAGCAGGAGGGGGCTACACAGGGGTCAAGGAGACGGGCTGAGGGAGAGACGCAGGGGACTTGGAGGGAACAGGAGGGAACCTCAGAGCAGGCAGGCAAGAGGGGGAAGCCGAGGCAGGCAAAAGCAGAGAAGGCGAAGGCGCTGTCCGACGCCCCGCCGAAGCAGGGGGCCCAGAGGTGGCTGACATGGAGCTGGAGGTGCGACCGAAGATCGGCACTAAGGCACAGGTGGGGGGGACCCGGTGGCGACCGCTGACCCAAAGCCAGAGAAGCCATAGGCAGCCCCAGAGCCTCAGCAGGGGACACCTCGAAGGGCACCTTGGCAGAGCGCCACCAGGGGGTGCCTCCGCGGGCACCTTGGGCATGTGGCCACCAGGGGGGCGCCTCCACGGGCACCTTGGTGTGCAGCCACCAGGGGGCAGCAGCAGGTGGGGCCGCGGGCAGAGCGGCAGTGGCGGCGGCAGCAGCAGGCGGGGCAGTGGGCAGCTCCGGGACAGGCGGGTCTGGAACAGGCAGGTGTGGGACAGGCAAGTCAGGAACATCAGGCAGGACTGCCCAAGCATGCGTCCTTAATGAGGAGGTTGCCTCTTTAAGCACCTTTGGGATCTGGGAAATAGCGTCTCTCACGTACTCTATCCCTCCTTGGCCCAGGCGCGCAAGGAGAGTGTCTGCGCTGTCTGCGGAAGCAGTAAAACAGCTGGAATCGGACATGAACAGGTGCAAATGGTTTTCAATTCAGTGTGAGGCGCTCAGCTTGCCGTGTTTATTCAGATGGTGTTTGATTACTTTTCCACCAAAGAAGAGTTTTTGACCTTACTTCCTTGACCTTACTTCCACTGAAAACTACAGCCAAGGGAGTTGATATTTATAACGCAGTGAAAGACGCGCCAAAGTGACGGAGCACCTGCTATGACGGGTCATCACTCAGGATTTATTGTGCACTGCAAAGCGGACCTGGACTTTTCCAAGTTTCTGAACTATCATTGCATCATTCATCAACAGGCTATACAGTATGCGCAAGTTATGGGATTTCACCATGTCATGGTGCCTGTTGTTAAGATCATCAACTACATTCGAGCAAAGGCACACAGAAGTCAGGTGGCTCAGTTGGGGTAGGACACTACAGCACTTTTTCATTAAATCAATTTTTCATGAAATTTATGGAAATGAGGAAGGAGGATACCAGCCTATTATCTGATGCAGAGTAGCTACTTGATCTTGCTTTTCTGACAGATGTAACTGAGAAAATTAACCACCTGAACCTACAGTTACAAGGAAAAGATAAAAAAAATATATGACATGATCAGTGCTGTTAAGGCGTTCAATGCAAAACTGTCATTGTACATTTAGTAAGTGAAAAACAAAAGGTTTCAGCACTTCCCCTCTGTCTCAAAGATGTTGGAAAGTCACACGGGTGCAGCCAGCACTTTAACTGTTTTGAAGTACTGTGACCTCTTGTCAAAGCTTGGACAGGAGGTTGCAGACAGATTCAGTGGCTTTGAGAAATTTGAGCCCTGTGTGACATTTATTGCCAACCCCTTCATGGATGTGGACATTAGTGAGATTTCAGGACAGATGGCTGAACTTTTCTGTGTTGATCCTGTAGAAATGGAAATTGAGGTTATAGACCTTCAAAATAATGTGCAACTTAAGTCTCAACAACATTCTTAACATTTTTGGAGCTTAGTAGAGCCAAGTAACTCTAAGAATCTTTACCAAGCAGCTCTGAAAATGTCTGCTTTGTTTGGGTCTACATACCTCTGTCAGCCTTTTCTGACTGTCATGAAATGTCATGAAATCAAAGCTCAGAACAAGACTGACAGATGAACATTTAAATGACTCCATAAGAGTGAACCTAAGTGGCTACACTCCACCATACACTTCTCTTGTTGACTCCATGCAGTGCTAGTCATCTCACTAACTGAAAAAAATAAATAGATGTCATACATATATTTGGACATGTGAATACTCTTGTTAAGTGATACAGTGACATGTGGACAGATAAAATGATAGCAATTGGGGGAATACTAACAATATCTGTGTATTTGTAATTGCATTGTTTTGTTTTGACAGCATTCAAGTTTTAGGAAATAATGTGAGATACACTAGAAAGAAATGGATATAAATATACAAAATGCAGACGCAGGTGAACAAAATATTTTTTGTGTCGTTTTAATACAAAATGTGAGTTGTTACCATTAACATTTAGTTAATGTTCAGGAAAATACGCTTTTTCAGTTAGTTTGGGTTGAAATAAGCTATGAGAATAAATGAGTAGCTCTCGGCCATTTTAATTTAGTAAAAGTAGCTCTCAGAGGTAAAATGGTTGGAGACCCCTGCCATAATCTTATAACAGCACACATTTACAGGGCGTATGATCTGACCGTCTGTCGGCGAAGCGCAGATAGCTTAAGTCAAACGTTTCAAAAATGAATTCTCTGCATTATTCTTGACTCTCGCTGCACAAAGCAAGATGACTAATGTTCGTCGCACCCTTCAACGAAATGCATTAATAATACTTGCAGTGCAAATAGGCCAAACATGAAACCCGAAAAAATGAATGCATTGTCTATGCTACACTGTCACATGACTCACACATAAACCTTTTCCTGAGCATACACCTCAGACGCGATATAGTTTAAAAAGTCGAATGCTCAAGAAAATACTAAACGTCTCTGGATCAAACCGGTATCATTTTTACTAACATAAATACAAATATGTACAATGTGTGTCAAAACATACTTAAACAGAAGAGATTCGGGTACATCACATCGGCACACATCTGGAGACTAACTCTAGCATAGCGGTGGTCACCAACTGACGAACCGAAACGCAACTGGACCCCTCGCATCGCGTTTATCATTGACGATCCCCATCCGTTCGACATTTTTTTGCGTTATATTATGTATCATTTTTACTTCACGTATCTACGCGTAATAATAAAACAAATATAACACAATCAGATTTTTGAACATGTTGTGTACGTATTATCCTCATGATAAATGGCGTTGGAGAGTCTTATATTAGGGGGGGACACCACTTAATAAAATGAAGGCAAAAGACTATGTATATTAGGTAAAAATGAAGTCATATAAAATACCCAGTCCCTACACCCCTGCTTGTGACAGAAGGAATATTACCTTGATTACAGTGTTGTTTTTATTAACCTGATCGATTTATTTATTTATTTCGTCAACGATTTATATAATTACAAAATTCGGGTATCGGCGAGATTATTTTGAGTTCATTAAAATGCAAAGTATAAGTATATACTTACCGTGAGAAACAAATATTTACCACATATTTAAAGGCACAGATATAGAGAGAAAAACACCGTGACCCGCCCAATTTTTTTGTTACTACACGCAGCAAAGTATAATTTTGGTTGTTCAGCATTAAATCACTCGAAGCCCTCCAATGGAATAGGCTATCGGTTTGACGATGTGGGTAGTACATGCGTTGGCCCCGCCCTGTATAAGCATTACGTATATAGTTCTTGAACTGGTCTGAGCGTTATTACTTTTGACCGTGGTTCGTGGAAAATAACATCACACTATGAAAATGTGGCAGTGTATACTTGCGGCAGTTTTACTGTCATGCTCCTGCTGCGCAACAGATCCGTAAGTTAAACATCCATGCCTGTAGGTCTAACATGATATAATTATTCCTAAGCAAATTAAAGTTTGCTATTATCTTCCATCATTGATTTTCTTTTCTAGAAGCAGTAATAATGCAAACTTGTTTTGCGTATTTTACCTATAGGCAGTGCTCTATAATCTATAAATGGATCATTGTCACAATAAAGAATGTCTGTAATTTTAATATGTATAACAGATACTCTGTAGGCTTTTAAAATAACTGCCCTGGTATCCTTCCACAGGGCTTTCTTCGTGACCTTTCCGACTGTGATTGACGCTGGCTCCCAGGCTACACTTTGTGCCAGTCTCCTTTACCCAAATGAGACTCTACTCATGACTGTACTGTTGAACAATAATGATGAAAGTAAAATCCTGTTTAAGGAGAGTACAGACACTGCTATGTTTCAATGCATTGACTTTAAGGTCAGTCCCACCAATTATCCAGTTGTCCTTATTCCTGGATGATGCAGGAGAAAGGTTAAATGAAAACATCTGCAGTTTATCTATTTACCCAGCAGCTTGGAATAGTACAGGTATTAGGTGTTAAATGATGCATGTTTTCTTTCTGCACATTAGGCTCCTAATGTGGAAAAGGATTCTGTCCAGACCATTAGGGTGGAAGTAAAAGGGAAGGTGTTTCAGCTGGCAGATGAACGCAAGGTCTTGTTCAAACCAGTCCTTCCCATAACCTTCATTCAGACTGACAAACCAGTCTACAAGCCAGGACAGACGGGTGTGTAAAGTACATTTCAAATTATTGTGTTATTCCATACATGCTCAACAGTTTATGGACATATATTACAATGTGCTGTGTAGGTGTGTGCATTTAGCTTTCAGGGTGGGATCAGCAGGGATATGTATAGCAGAATTGGAGTTGAATTTGAATTTCAGGAAGATTTAAGTTCCAACTCCAGTTCCATTTCCTGATTTGGAATGGAACTGATCAATGCATTCCGGAATGGCCCCTACCCTGATGCATAGATATGCATTTTCCTTTGTCTTCAGTGAATTTCAGGGTCATCACCATGAATACAGAGTTTGTTCCTATCGTTCAATGGGTAAGATATGACTAATAATTCATGATTCATACAATTTATTTGTCTTAAATGGGTGTTTTTTGGATAGTGGTAGAACTGGACTTGGGTGAGGTCACATTAAAACTGTGAGTAACCTATAGAAAGTAAGGTAAGGTGACACTCCCATCTTTCTCAAGGTGGGGGGGGCATGCCTGACAAATGCAGTCTATTCAATTTTGCTAAAGGTGGCATGCTTCAGTCAGTGGTACATAGCCTCAGAAAATGCAATCCTTGATTGTGTGCTGTAGTCCATATTAAACTGATGGGCACTTTTTCTTTTCCAGTATGACATGGTGGAGCTGCAGGTAAGATTGCAATTTGCCTTATGAACTGCCAGCTCTCGAGTGGA
>JAABNY020000063.1:19249146-19259453 GCA_015164015.2 Brevimyrus niger | reverse complement strand
GTCTGCAAAGGTAGTGATTGCAACTGTTAATGGACAGAGTTGATGTATGTATTCTTTACTGTTCTGAAAGTTGATTAGAAGAAAGGGGACAGTGCACACTTTTTGAATAGCATGCTTTTTCCCCATGCTACGGCCAGCTATCTGATTGGTTGAAATTTGTTTGTAATAGAGCCCAATTGATGGAATTACAGAATTGGAAGGGAAAACATAAGAACATAAGAACATAAGAACATAAGGGAAGGGAAAAGTCAACTCTAAACACTGTATTCCTTTGTATGCTGGAATATCAGTCCTAAAGTCAGTTGGTGCTTTGTTATTCCACATTTAATTTTTCAAATTCTATACTGCTTTACTTTTGAGCTTTATAACGGTCTCTGAACTCCGTTAATGTATGGACTCTATGTATATGTATACTGTATATGCTCTGTTTTGAAACTTGCGAGCAAGAAGTTCTATGGCCATGTTTTTGTGGTTATAATGTTATGTAGATATTTTAAATATATCTGTGCCACTTCAACTGTGAAATAAGTGTCCCTTAAGCTGCAAATATTTGTTTTGGAAAATATTGAGGTATTATTTAATAGAATAATAAAAATATTTACTTAATTTGATTAATATTAACTAGTACATTCATAATAAATATTACTTAATTACATAGAATATAACAAAGAAAAGATGAGTAAGAAACACAAAAAAATATCAGCAATGTTCACTTGGGTTTTGTAATTGGATGCAATGGTAATCTGAGTGAAAGTTACAATCTATAGATGAGTATTGCCAGTGCAATTTACTGGTGTATTTTACATAAAAATAAGTGGTTCTAGTAAGTAAATATTACTTAAAAATAGCCAGAGTAAAGATTACAAGCACTTTCTGTGTGGAAAAAGTTGCCTAGCTTTTTTTAAGTAAATGTCACTCCAATTTTTTTTCAGTGTAGGAACCCTGTAAGAAAGTCTGTGAGATCCCAAACGATTGGGAGTGGGTGTGTCCACTCTACAAGGTTCTCTGACATAGGCCTTGAGTCGTTCGACAATGCTCTATAAGGAAATAAATGAAGGCATCTTCATGCATCTTCAGAGCAACAGTGACCCCCCCTTTCACACTGTAATTGCCCAACCCACATCTGGCTCTTTAAAATTAAAAAAGAAATATATCATGGTTCTGGACAGCTCGGGTGCGAGAATGTGGCATCAGGCACAAAAAGGGTGGACAACCTATTGGCGGCTCCAAGAACAGAAAGAGGTTTATTAAACAAGACAGAAAATACTACAAACACAAAACCAAAAGAACCACAAAGGGTCAAAAACTAAAGGGGATAATTAAAGTCTTCAAATCACAAATAACCAAACTGGGTAGGTAAACACAATACAGATCTAACCAAACTAACAAAGCTTAGAAAATCAACAAACATCAATCAATGAACCACTAGAGAACAGAACAGAAGAAGGGACTTAAATACAGAAACCCAAACTGGGTAATAAGACTAACACAGGATAGGTGAGACTAATTAATAGAGACCAGGAAAACAGGGCACAGGTGAAACAAATAATCTCAAAGGAGTAAAACAAGGACATTAAGAACTACCCAAGGAAACATAAAATAATAACGGGGAATTACAGACAGGTAAAGACACAAGCAGGGGTACAAGGAACAAAACCAAAAACCATATACAAAATCAGATACAATAACTAGAAACACTTAAATGAAACACTAGGGAGAAACAAACAGAACAGGATGACCAGCAATACCTGCTGGCCAAACGGGGAAGGGATACATAGTGAGATAACAGCGGTTAACCCTGACAAAATAAGCCTGCATGCAGAATCATTGCATCAGTAGGAAGTTCCCTTCACTCATTTTGTGATTTAACCATTTTGTTTATGATCTCAATGGTATCGTTTGTTGGGCTTTTGTGTTTGAATGCTTCAAATTGCTTAGTGTGGAAGGAGATGTTGCATTTGCTAGTGGAAGTATTTGAGAAATTCCTCTGACCACCCATTCACAAATCTGGAACATTGTGCCTCAAATTCATCTCACCACCCATTCACAAAAAACCTGGAAGCTAAGTATGCCAAATTCATGGAAAATTAACATTTCATCTTGAGAAATTATTTGTGTGTTACTGCTAGCATATACTGTGTTCTGTACTTGTTCACAATTGTGTGGGCAATTCACAAGCATGTGTTCCACATTGCTACCTCAGGTTTTAGATAAGATGTTGCCCATGGTCATTGTGAAGGATATGTGTAAAAAACGATTTTTTGGATGGAATGAAAATTCTTTGTTTTTGCATTGCCATGTTTCCTTGGCACATACACCGTCTCATCCCCAAGTAGTCAATAAAATATAAATTTGTTACCAAATTTTCTTAATTGTCTTGCTGTACTTGGTAGTACACATTCTTTTTTAAATCTGATGATCTGTTCTCTAAGGTGTCCTAATATAGTGATACCTCTTCAGCACTCTTCCACCGTATTTTTCAATGTTGCTATTATTTGACCAGTTATATAATATAATTATATGATTATGGAAAGTCCATGAAAGCCCATTTTCCTTCCTTCAAGCTCATACAGTGTATGTAGATACACATCACCCCTCCTTGGGCTTAAGGGGAGGTTCATTAGAAATCGAACCTTTGTACTTTTCAGGATGAACATGAATGGCTTCTATTTCAGCCAGTGTAAATTCTGGCTCTTTTTGCATGAAAGACATAATTTCTCTCTCAGTAGAAAGTTTAATAATGGAATGAATTTTAATTTAGTGAGAGTAGACAAGACCAACGTTGCATTACCACAACTGTAAAATTGTAGAATTTAATAAATGGATACTATCCATTCATTCCCGAAATAAACCCCGTCTTCACCTGATTTCATCGGCTCTTGTGGTGCTTCCCTGCTGAAGACATGACATCAAGTAAGAAACCTTCACAAAACTTAACTAACATGCAGTATCTGAAATCTTCGGAAAATCTCAACCGTTCAATGCCGCTAAGGTTATTATTGTTATCGGTTTTCGTTTAGGAAATAAAAAACGTTGTTGTAGACAACGTTGCAGACTCGTGTATTTCAGATTGGCACGCCAAATACCTACGGTTTTGTAAACCAATGGTAAAACGATACTTCGGTTGATATACAAATATTAGAGAAGCGTAAAATCCAAGTGAAAGACTATCTTGTACAGCAGGCGGCAGCATATGATTTCTGTAATTTAACACACCCACAATCTTACGAGTTGCGTGAAATATATTGCATTGTATTTCGTAGATTTTTTTCAGATTTTTTTTTCTGGTCAGTTTAATAGCCGTTTGGACTACCGGTGATGACAGATTAAGTACTTTTCTTTAATTAGATTTTGATTGGTAGGAGGGATTCCGGAGCGTGAATGTTCGTTTCACCCAAGTAAAGCTTCTAAACGCGATCAGCTAGATTTATTTTATGACGAAGGCCAATACCGTGAATACCCTATCGATCGTGTAACTTAGTTTAGCGATCGGGGGGAGTCAAACCGCCCCCTTTAAAGCCGGTGCCCATCACCTGAACGACTGCGACTGCTATGGTAAACGACAAACATTGTATCATACACTTTCCTGTAACTTCTTTTCCGGTCTCCCTGTCAATGGGGGTGGGGTTGGGGTGGTCGCGTAACATTGCCGGCGAACCCCCCACCCCCGGCACTGCATTTTTGGTTTGCCCCAGAGTTTCGGCACAGTCCGTCGATCGTTAAATGAAGATGGCGGAATCGCCCGAGATGTGGTCGGGACGGCTTTGAACTCCGATAGCAAGAAACAAAAATATAAAAACATACTGGACCGTTTGGGCAAGTCCTTTGATGTAGACGTTCGAGGGTGAGTGATTTTCCGTCTGAATGTCTGGTCATTTCAGTTACGGTGAACTGGTGTGCAACATTGCTATCAATAGCTAGCGAGCTAACAGCACACTTGGCCGCACCTCGGCTTGTTTGTCATTGAATTGATTTTTGTCTCATTCAGTTTGGGGAAAAAAGCTTTTTTTTATTACAGTGCTGAAGGGAGCTAAGGTGTGGTGGATTAGCTAACCGATTAGCAACATGCGCATGATGCATCGGGGTCTTGTTTTCCAGTATGAAAATCGTATGGCGGATCACGTCTGGTTTTTCATCATTGAGGGAATCAGAAAAACATTCGTGTTTGCTGCGTTTATTATAGATGGAGCGGCCTGGCGGTCATACTGCATTTCCCCACGAATGTATCTTCCTATCTTTCGTTAACTCATTGTTTCGCCGGGTGATCGCTCTGCAGTTCTTGACTGGTTAGTAACAGGACTGTGATTTGCCTGCTCCGCCACCTCACTGTCGGCTCCTACCTCTGCTTTTCACAAAAGCTTTAGACCTGATGTAGGGTTGTTAAAAGTATAAAAAAAAAAAAATGTGGGTAAGTTGGAAAGGGAGCACAGAGACTAATATTTCTGAAGGGTCTGTCTTTCTGCACGGCTGTACTAACCAGTTGCAATTCTGTGGTGAACTTTAACGCCACGTAAATGTCGCTTTTAAGGTCTGACAGTCTGACTTGTGATTTTTTTGGAGGTTGGATGCCGATTTTCACGGACGATTATCTACGTCTGTTTGCTGTTCAACGGCATCTTGGATCAGAGAAGTTGAATATACTTTTTTAACCGGTGAAACGCGGTTCGCATTTGCCAAAAAAAAGTCCATTTACGGCCTAATCCCTTAACCTCCAGTGGCTCCCCGCAAAAAACACCCAGTGATTGATTTTATGTTTGGTGTTCAGTATCGACGACGTTGCTATAAAACAGCGCTGTATGTTTGTGATGAACTCGGCTATGTAACACCGTTCATGTTTTTTTTTAATCACCGTTTGATCGCTGTAAATTTACGATGCAATTGCAGACGAATAAACAGCCGGGTGGTTATCAGGATTTGTCAGTGTTTTAGAGCACGCAGTCTACAATTCACATTGCCGTTTGACTATCTGCATTTAGTTAACCAGTTCAAGGTGGTACAGAGGTATGTTTGTATCAAGCGTTGCTGAAGAAACATCAGGAGATTCTGTCTATTTGCCAGTATGAAATTTTGGCCTTAAGGGACCAAAATGGTAGTTGACGTGTGTTTGGGACTTGATCGCCAAACACTTTCACCACAGTTTGTACCTGTCGGTTGGAAGTGTGTTCTGTTCCAACGCGTCTGCGAAGTGACTCAGCTAAATCCTCCAGCTTGAGAGGAAAGTTGAGCCTCTGGCTGGCTGTGCGTTAACAAAGATTTCAGTTTGGAGAGTATATTCATATCACAATTAATATTAATTGCTATTTAGCAATTCCTGTAATAACTGCTCAATAATTATGCCCAAAGCCTGGGGAGTAGTGCTCCTGAGGAGAGTGGTAATCTGCATCTTTGAAAGAGGAATTGCTTTGCTTTAGCTTGTGAGGAAACCCTACCTTACCTCCAGAGTATTTGAAACACACCCTGAAGTATTGGCATTTGTTTTTGTTCTTTCTTTTCTCAATACGGAGAATTGATTGATAGATGCTTTATTGTCATTGATTAAATATTGGATATTAGTAATAGATGTTGGGCCATTAGTATTGTCGCAAATATTTTAGTCTCGGGTCCATGTTGCTGATACATCAACAAACAACCTGTATGTCTGGGAGTAATGTGGAGAAATATGACCCACAGTGTTTCTGGCACCTCAGTTGCCAGAGTTGAGGGTTTATGGCAAGGGGGTGTTGGATTGGAGTAGGTCTGTCACTATCAGTTATACAGACGCTCCTCTACTTACAAATGAGATGTTCTGAACGGCTATTTGTAACTTAATGCTAGTAATTTAGACTTGGTCCTCTTTGTATGTCTGAAGGTTTGTAAGTTGAAAGTTCATAAGTAGTGGAGCGTCTGTATTAGTAATCTTATAATCTACTGATTAATCTAGTGATCGAGTCATTGTTTATTAGTGCTCAGTGATTGTGATAAAAAAAAATATTGATAAAAAATGAAGACAATCACGATGATACACACAACCAAGTTTGCTCCGTTTTAGAGAATTCGCTGAGACAGACAACTTGATGGCCTATAGATCAGAAGTTTACTGAATGCCAGCACAACAGGCTATCACCGACGATGTAATTTTGCCCATCCTCCCTTAAAGGAGGGGAGCGGACGTTCAGGATAGGACACGGGTAATGCAGAAGCAATGGGTGTTCGACTTGGGCTTAAGTCTGTCTGCGGCTGAGGCAATGTGGAGCGCAATCTGGCTGTGGCTGCAGGGATTGAGTACAAACTCGGACAACTTCTACTCCTCGTAGTCTGTGACACCTGACTGCAATGGCAGCACTGCCAGAAGGATGTAGATAAATCTATACAAGTATCACCTGCATGCACATTACTACTCTTACAATAAGCAACTCCTGATACAAACTTGTGAATAAAACTATTGTGTATATTGGCTCTGTGTAAAAAGCTGCCAGGAAAAAGATCAAATGCATGTACCTCGGTTCTCGAACTTAATTCGTTCCGGACTCTGGATCTAATGCAAAAAAGTTCGAGTTCTGATCAAATTTTTCCCATAAGAGATAATGGAAAACCAATAATTGCTTCCCGGCCCCCCAAAATTACACCTAAATGTGTTTGTTTATTTTTTATTAGCATTTAAACACAAAATGAACAGGATAAAACAAGCATTTTTTTTCTTGATGGCTTCCAAAACGATAAAGATCTTATCCCAACATTACCCCTATCCTACCCTAATTGTCTGCTCCCCTTGTTAACCTCGTGTGGGATCGCCATGTAATCGGTTGTTTCAGTCAACAACAAGTTATCATTAGTCGTCTGTATTAAGTCCGTGTTTCAGTTTGTTTCCCCAGTCCGGTCATTCGGTGCGTTCGACTTGCTTATAGCGCCTGCTTAAAGCTACGCATTCTGATCCTGACGCAATGCATTACGGTTAGATGCATTGCGACCTCTCACCTGGCTACACAAACTGGAACCCCCTTCGTGATGGCACACCTTTGCCCTTATGGGTTGAAGAGTTTAGTTACACGCATGACATTTGTATCCCAGGCAGTTCTGATGCGTAATCTGCTATTTCTCCCAAATATCAGGTAAAGCAGTAAGAACTGGTTTTCAGTTAATTTACCTGGTAAAATAAAGTTTAAATAAATGACAAATGCTCTAATAGTACAAGTAAGTTGTTTTATTGTTAGTTACTGTAATGTTGTGCTGCTTTATTTGGTTAATCGTCCAGTCTGCGAAGAAGGCATTCAAGTACTAATTCCATTGTAGTATGACTTATTTCCAGGCGTGTACAATTTATATTAGGTAAACGTTCTGCGTACTTCTGATATTCAGGTCAAGTTCTAGGTCAAACTGGTTTGTTCGACAAAGAAATTTGAGTTCCAGTGAGTTCGAGAGCTGAGGTAGCACTATATTTCAAGGATTCAAAGTTTTTATTGTCATGTACTGAGTACAATGCAATCCTTACTTGAATGCCTTCTTCACAGACTGGACGATTAAAAAATAAAGCAGCACAACATTACAGTAACTAACAATAAAACAACTTACTTGTACTATTAGAGCATTTGTCATTTATTTAAACTTTATTTTACCAGGTAAATGAACTGAAAACCAGGTCTCACTGCTTTACGTGTTTGGGAGAAATGGCCGATTACACATCGGAACTTCCTGGGATACAAACATCATGCGTGTGACTAAAATCTTCAACCAATTAAGGCAAAGTGGTGTCGTCACAGAGGCGGTTTCTGTTTGCTGCACGGTCTGTCTCAAGTCTTCTTTTTCTCGCAAGGATTTTGTATTATGTGACATGGTGACGTTGTTTTGCAGTGCCGGACAAAAAAGTCTAACTATGATTTGGCATTTTTTTTTTTAATAAGTGCTTTTTGTTTGGTTCAGATAACTTAAATTCTGAGGTAGAAAAGTAAGAGACCAAGAATAGAGGAAGATACTTGTTGCAGTCAGTTCTGTCCTGCTTTATTTTATGTTTGCCCTTTATCATATTTGCAATATTATACAGTTTTGCACATTGTTACATTATTATATGGTTTTGTTCATTTGAGCTATGTTTCTTTGAATGCATAAATCAATAACCTTTTATTTTAAGGGAATTTTGTATGTAAACAGTAATTTTTAAAATTTTTCAGAATATATTTTGTTATATTACATATTTTGATTATTACATGGAACAGCATTGTGAAACTATAATATTAATAATTGATATTGGTCAATACAGGAAAAAATATTGTGTATTTTTGTTTTGCCATATCGCCCAGCACTATTTATAATATACAGTGCAATTGGTTTAGTCACACAAACAGAAAATTTGGAAGCCAAACTTTGCAAGATTTGCAATTTTAATGATGCTTCCTTAATGATGCTAGTTTACCATAGCTGCTTTTGCATGAGCTCTGCATGTGCTCCCTGAGACGGTCATAATCATTCATGTCTTTGCCGCTGGACTCGGTCATAGAGTTTGTGACATTTTTGAGACATTAAACAAAAATAAGCAAAGAGGGGAAAATTGGTCTTGAAAAGACATTTTGTCTTCCTCTGTATGGAAATATTTTGTACGATATTGAACGGAATCAAGTCATTCGGCGGCTCTGCTTTGTCTGCTGGAACAATGCAAAGTACAACTAACTTTGCAGTCTCTGTTGAGTCCTGTTTGGGTTCATGCTCCTAAATAATCGTAAAAACTTCAAATATCACGATGTGAACTTATTCCAGTATCATTCAGTATGTTTGTAGAAAATATGAATTGTATGTTCCGTATTGGGTACAATGATGCAGCTATGTGACAGGACTAATGTTTGTTTTTGCGGCAATTATTTTGACATACAGGAATTTAGAAAGTAAATTTAAGCAACATCATAGTGATGACTAGGGTTACAAAGGGGTGGAAAAAACTTCAGAAACTTTCTGTTTCAAGGGAAGTTAAGATGGGGAGTTTTGGAAATATTCCAAACTTTCCAGGGGAATTAACAGGAAAATTTCAAGAATTTAAATAACCTTAGTGATGGAAAAAGATGGGCTAACTTCAAGAGGTTAAATGGCGCACAGCTATGGATAACCTTGATTATTGAGTGAGTCCGTCAAACCTGAATGTTGTCTTTTTAATATATATTTGCATTGCTATCAGGGCTGCACGATTTGGGGAAAATATCGAATTGTGATTTTTCTGATAAATTGCGATTATGAATTGATCTGCGATTTTAATTTTTATGTCAAGGTTCAGTTCAATATTCAGTGTATAGTAATTTTCAAACATGACACAGCATGAGACCATCAGTATTAACTGTTCTATATTCTAATGCAAGGATAAGAGTTTAAAGATGTAATATTTTAAGTTAAAATAATAATGAAAACAATTGCAGCAAAAAGAAATTGCGATCTTGCAAGTAACACGTATTACCCTCCTACTAACACTAGAACTGCCTTTTCCCATGCCAATGAACAAGCAAGAACTGCTTTGGTGTATGCAGCCCTTTTATTTGCGCTATTGTGGTGTTAGCTGCTGTTATGAACAATAATAACACTCAAAAAAACAATGTTTATAAGAGTGGCTGTTTTGTCCTGAAACCGTAAAGCTGAGAAATTTTAAACATAGTATGCATTGTATAAAATGTTGAGTAAATGGAAGTTGTTTATTGGTGATTTCATGTTGGTCGAAGTTTCCACTTTTTAACAACTGTGTGCTGTTATTTTCTGTACAAATCAATTCAGGTGAAACAAAAAATGCATGTGTTCATGGTTGCAAACTCAGTCATGCAAGACATTTTACGGCAAATCTGTATTCTATTCTGAACTTAAAATTATGGCAGTTTGCAAACCCTACAGACTATTTACAAGGTAATACAACCTGCATTCATGTAAATGTGTGTGCAGAACAGAAAATCTCGCTCCATGAAGCTCACCAAAGTTGCCAACCATGCATTTTATTTTAAATAAGTATAATGCAGTTTTCAAGTGAAGCAGCTTATCATTCGTTTGCTATAACATAAACACGACTATTGTGGGTTTTATGGCTTTTTTGCAGGTCACCGACTCAGCTGCTATGAGAATTACTGTCTCGTTGTTTTCGTGGGTTAGCAGTATACTAATGCTATTGCCTATTAACAAACCAAAGGTATGATATGCTGAAGTTGAGCTGGCCGATAAATCGATTAATTTGAATTGACAGTTCAGGATGATGTATTTTCATGAAAATCGATCTTTTTTTTTTTTTTTTTTTCTTTTACACACACACGGGCACCAAAAGCAGAACTAATGCGACGCACCATTCTTCACGGGTAAATTAACACTGTAGC
>JAABNY020000063.1:19234056-19249046 GCA_015164015.2 Brevimyrus niger | reverse complement strand
ATAGGCACAGCACCAGCACAACAAACAAAGTTAAGCAAGCAACCGTCCCTGACACGTTTTCAAACTGTGTGCCATATAAGAATGGGGCATGATGAAAGGCGATATCAAATGCTGTTGTGATGTAGTATAGTGCAAAAGACATGGTGCCCATACATACTGTGGAAAAGCTGGGGTTCATTAACAAGCTAAAAGTTTTAGACCTGAAGTACATGCCTAATTTTTCTTGTATAACACTGGTAACTTTTCAAAAGCTTTCATTTGCACTGTCAAGCCCATTGGCATAAAATATTTACTTAATACTAAGCTGACATGGTAAAATTGTGTTTTTTGTATTACAATATTACTTTTATTCTAAGTTTGAGGGTGTATTGTTTGTTGCCAGTTTGAAAATAAGCTATAGAGAGCTTTCTAAAAGTGTTTAATAGCGTGGTCTGCCATCTCGCTTACAAGCATCTTTTATGGCTTGTAAAATTAGCTTTTTTTACTTTAGTGTTAAAGTGCAAATAAAGTTAACTTGTTTTGAACCAAATCTAGAGCAGGGGCCTCTAACTCAAATTACTAGGTGGCCAATGGCTATGTGGTCTTCCCCCAAGGGGGTCACGAGAGAAATCACACAACAAAAAAGTTCCCGTCTTTAACTTGAAATTTTTAATTAATCTATAAAAAATTGGAGACCTGTTTTTAAGGAAGAATACATCAGTACAGACCTGAGATGAAATGGTATGAAAATTTAATTTCACAATTGTAATCACCAAAATTTAGTTCAGTATTATTGATGTATTAATGAAATGCACTGAAAATCTTAAACTACTGATAAACAAACTGCAACCATTTTACCAAATTCTACGTTGAAAACCACAAATACAATTAGCAGCAACATGCAAATTTTGTTTGCATAAACCTTAAAATAGCATAGCCACTATCTATGTAAACATGAAAACCGTATCATTTCCTAAGAGTTTGACTATTCACTGACTTTTTTTTTTTATTTGTTGAAAAAATGCCTTAGAAATCAAGTGTGACTACACAGGGTTCCAGGCTCGGATCATTTCGTTGCATTTTAATTTTGGAGGCATGTCCATGCCATGTGATCTACCTGGAGACAATGGAATATTGGTGTGTATGTGTGAGCATGCGTCTGCGTGTGAGTGAAATCATCAGGACTTGGTCCGATTGCAGTTCCCTGAACGTATTGAAGTGCTTACAGCGATGAACTAGCTGATTGCTTGGCCACAAGCGCCTGCTTTAACATAGATGTTATGCAGATGTGCAGAACAAGGGACAGAGTAGATGGAATTATGTTTGTGCCTCCAGTAAGATTCAATACCTTTTGCCTGTATGTCTAGCCAGTGCTGGTGGTGAAACGTGCTAGTGCACAGAGATAATGTTACATATTTTTTTCTTTATTCTGTGGAAAATGAAAGATCTATCTGCAGACCTGATTCATTCATAAATAATAAACATGTGGGTCATATAAATAAAATTAGGGCTCTCAAGTCTCATGCTTTGATTGAGATACATGCATTTCAACCAGTTCACACACCACACCATGTGTTTCACTGAGAAGTAAGGGATAATATCTACCAAGATGTCCTGTTAAACACAATTAATGGACGAGACTCGGGCATATGAAGTTTAGTTTTGATCTGAGTAAAGCAAGTTCCGATGAATTCAGTATGCTGGGTTCTACAGTGTCATGCATTGACCATTGGACACATGCTGCGCCCCTAACAGATGTAACCTTACACCAGACTTTTAATGAGACTTGAGAGCCCTGTAAAAATATAAATACAATGATGTGCCCTGTTATGATTGTGATCAATCCCCCCCAACAACTAACAAAATGATTAGTGCTGTAAGGTTTAATATATTGTTGAAATTGATTTAAAAACGTACTGGTATAGTACAAGGTGTTCGGTATCCAAATCAAGGTATCACTGTGGTACTAGCATCGAAAAAATTTTGAACAATGACCAGTCCTAGTCACATCAATTTTGTTGGAAAATTCATACAGAAGAAGGAAACGATTGTAAATAGTTTTATTTCAAGAATGTAGAACTACTGTACAAATGTATGCCGAATTAAGTCTTAGTAATAGACACTTAGCTATCTCTGGCAAAAACAAGTGCTATCTCCACTTCACCACTGACAATGCATAGTATTTTTATAAGAGGAGGTAACACTGAAAGCTTCAGTTTATATTAATGACAAACTATTAGCAAGTTAGGCAGACAAACCAGGATATCGTTTCCCTGTTCCGAAGTTCCAGCATCATGTACAGAGCAAATAGTTAAATTACCTGGGATTCACTATTTTATAATGTCTGATGGTGGTCATGACAATTTGAAAACCAAAATGCGACCACACCAGTGTAATAGTACATTCAATTATCGCGGTGAAGTTGCAAATTCCGAGGTGCATGACGTCACATCTGACCAATCTCCTGTTGAGAGCTACACATCTTGAAACAAATATGGCTACCTCCATGAACATGCTGTGTGGTGTTGCTTTATAATTTTTTTAATTATTTGGAGTGAGATTACATTTTTCAGAGAGATGAACAAACAAGAAGCGCTTACTAGTCAAACCACATTAAAAGCTTTATATAATATTTGAGGATCCATAGCAACATTCTTTTTTGGAGTAGCATGCTAGGATACTGTCATGTCATCAGTCATGATAGTATTCTATAAATCCACCTTGTGCAATTACTTTTAAAATTAATAATACATTTGACAATCAATTTGAAAAATTAATAAAATAGAATGGCTGTAAGCCATGTTGAAATGACAACATGGGAATCTTGTATAGCAAAATTCTCTGACATCAGAAAGGAGGTGTGTTTTTGACAAGTGACGTTTTCAACACATTTTCATGACATTTCTCTCGACTTGGAGATAATCAAACACAGGATTAATGCTCTTAAGCAGTTAAAGTTCTCAAAGGTTCTATAATTGCATTTAATTTTTTTTTTAACTGACGAAACAAACCCATGTTCTATGCTTCGCCCGTGTGCTTGCGTATGGGAGACTGTTGCTACCCTTGTTTTATGCTGGACAATTTTTTTTAATGCACCGTAATCAGCCACTCTCTTAACGATGGTTAATTTAGATTTGAAATTGTAATACTATTGGGGAAATTTCCCGTGAATTCAGTAATCATTTCACACCTAGTTCAAAATAAAGATTGACTTGAGTGCCATGTTAAATGGTAAAATAACGTAGTGGGCCTTGTTTAGTGTTTTGCAGGCTGGTAGTTTGACACCCCTGGTCTGGAGTCTCCCCTCCATCCTCCCCTAGAATGTTTGTGGTTAAGGGATTAAATAGGGGTCCTGTGTCCCATTAATGATCCAAAGCTCTTCAGTGTGACTGGTTACACGACGCAGTTTAGTATGAAGTTACGTTGTGGCTTTGCCATTGACTTGGGAAGTATTTGTATAACTTGGATTCCCGTTTCCTCCCTGTCCCTGTTAATTGTTCAGGGGATGAATTCTGCTCGTAAGAGAATGTCAGGATGACTTTTCCTCTCTATAGGGGCTGCTTCTTGCATGCTTCCATATTTTCGATTTGTTGGCAGTGTTTTGGCTCTGGTTTTCCTCACAGCTTCTGGCATTCACTAGATCTTTTTGGAAGAAGGCTTGTTAGTCTCACAGGAAGGCTGGGTTCTGTTTTCGGTTATGGAAGCAATTAAGAAAATAGATTTCCTATTTATTATTGCTACCTAAATGTTCTTTTACGTTTCATCTCACCAGCTCTGTTTCTGATTGCATTTTTGCTATTCTTAATTCAGAAAAGTGATCTCTCTTGGAGTCTGTGTGTGAGGCGAGAGACACAGGGTTGTTCACTTGCTCTTGCTCTCTCTCATATACATAGTAATGTACAGCACGCGCAGAGACCCTGCTTTTAGTGATGATGGTGGAGAGAACTAAACGTGAGGTAGCTCTTTACTGTAATTGATCCCGACCGTGCTTGTTGACACAAGTGCAGCAAGTGTTTTGCATGCAAGGGCTGAAACACAAGCCATCTGCTGAAACAACAAGTGAAAGTCCATCGCATGCATACAGAGAATTAGTCTTTGGCTGCCTGGCTTGCAGTTTCGGTTGTTGCCCCATGTATGTTATTTATGCTTTAGCAGCCTGGAGCCCACACACACTTAACTAAATTATGATTAAAAGTAACCATTACTCGGCTGATTATGGGTGCATTCATAAATTTCGATCTGAAATGGTCAGAGCATTATATGCTGTTCTAGAATGAGCAGAGTTGTAGTTTCAGGTCAAGGACTTGTGATTTGGACAACTAAGGGTCATGACATACTTAACGCTACCCAATGCGTGTGCTTGCGGATGCTGCTGCTATTCAGGCAGTGTACCGACTACTTGCACAATTAAATGTCATGCTACCTGGGGGCAGTGTGGGGGGGGGAAAAAACTATCTTGGTCAGCTCCTTTGTTTTCGGATCTCACTTTTTAGTATGAAGTTGTATCATGTAATGTTGCACACTTGCTCCCACCAGTGTGTTGCTAATCTTGTAATACTGCTGGAGCATTCTCTATATTCAACCTACTGCTCTACATTGTATTGGCACGGCACTGTGCCGCATATCACTTTACTACCTCATCTTAAATGTTGCATTATATGTTTAGATGTCTCTTAATAGTTTGTATTTTGTACTCAGTATTGTGGCTGCACGATGAAGTCAATTTTGCAATAAATATTGCAATTTTCATAAAGCAAAAATTAGCGTGAGTAGCGACAGTAAACTAATGTTAAACCTGTATTCCAATATTGAAATGGAGTAGTCATTAAAATAGCAAGCTTTGCAAAGTTTTGTTTCCAATAACTAGAGATGCACTGATTGGCCAGGGTTCCGGGATTGGCCGATTATTTATTTATTTATTTATTTATTTCTCTCAGCATGTTTCGACCACACCAGCGACCGGCTGGTGAGTGTCATGTATTCCTGATACTGAACCGGTCCGTTTTATGCATGCACCACATGTCGTATGCACAAATGCGCAGGCAATAGCCTCACAGATGCGTGCACACTCATAGCTGCATGCTGACGTAGAAGTTGCTAGTGAAGATGACGCAAAACTTGTAATTTGTAATGCAAAATAAACCGTGGGGGAGCCACAGCTAAAACATTGACATCGGAGGTAAACTTTATCTAGTAAATGTTTAATAAGTTTAATCTTGAAAAGGAATATCATTAACATTGCAAAGCTAGCTGTTTTTTCCTGACATTTTTCTATTATTAAAATAAGATCTTTATTGAAGAAAAGCTGGGTTTAGTTTGTATATGCCCTCAATTTTAGTTCCTAGGAAGAAAATTGGAATTGGCAAAATTTGGCTTTGTCCAGTCACATTTGCCAAAATATCGAAAATCGGAATTGTCCAAGAAAATTGCAGTTGCTTCATCTCTACCTTTAACAATGCAAATGTTCTAGTGAAACATAAAATTCACTGAGAGCATGGGTTTATCATTGCGATTTTCAAATGCCTAAACTGAATTGAAATTTGAAAAAACTGAAAGATGGCTAGCGGTGTGGGGAAAGAAGCTCATAAATGTAAAATTTCTAGCTAATGGCAACATATCTTTAGCGATATGAAATGTTATTGCATCTGATTTCTTTCTGTCGTTGAGAGCATTTCTGGTAAGGTGTCACAATGGCAAAGGCATCACAGATATTTGTTTGTTTTGGTTAACATCCAGATTTGGCTTTGTATTTGTCGTAAAGAGCTTTGTGGAGCTTTGTATATTTAAGTGATCAGACAAATTGGTGGTGTTTCCGTGTTTTGTGGCCACAAGAATCCTCCTTTTTGTAGCCGAAATAGTCTCAAATAGATGATTTCGACTTTCTTTTTGGTACAAAATCATTTTTTGCGGCAGATCCTCTTCATTGCACATTTTTAGCAGTGAATGTTGGCTGTGAGCGGTGAGCAGCGGCACAGCAACCCAATTACTGTGTAGGCATGCGGAAGGTGCATGCCACCCCAGCAGCAAGCCATGCAACAAACTCGTGTTTACTGTGTGCTACCGTTCTCTTAATACACCATGGGCTTCTACCCTTCACATATATTTCGGTGATGTGACTTTCGCTCACGCGCACATTGCGTTGTCGACGTGAAAACAGAATATCGTTCAACCCTAATGCACATGCAGTTCGTGTATTGCTAATAAGCTTTTCAACTCTGTATACAGACATTAGCGCAAGGGGTTAAATTTTCGCTTAATTTATTTTTACTCAGGGAAAAAAACAGGAATAATTAAAATTTCAAAACTTTTTATTGAATATCTATGTTCAAAACAGGCTATGGAAAACTTTAATGAACAATACCCCCAAGGGTGCCCAAGAGGGGGGAGAATAAGAACTCAAACAGGACGGACACACAGGAAATGACCAAGGAGAAATGGAGAAATGACAGTGAGTGTAGTTTGTGTATGTGGCAAAGTCTGCAAGAACCAGCATAGCTTGAAGATCCTCTAGGGCAAAATTAAATGCTTAATAGGGAAGCAGGTGGTGTAACACACAGGTTCAGTACCTAGTGAGATGCTGGATGAGCCCGCCCCGGAGTCACCCCGCAATGCCCAAACAAGCTCCACCCCCATGTCAGGCATTCTGAATATTGCCGGATCAAGTAGCCAACTGCCAAGAAGGAGAGAGTGAGCCTAGTTTGATGAAGATCTGGACCACATCCTTGAAGCGACCTCAAGGGGAATGTAGATCAGAAATTGCTGGCTTTGTCTGCATTTATCGTCAGCATTGGTGCTGAAAGGTTCAGCACTTAGGAACAATGGCTGACCAGAGGTCCAGCAGAGCCGAACTAATGGGAGGTTAACCCCTCTGGGGTCTTGGGGTAGGAAATACACTTTCACTGACTGGGGCTTGATCACACACTTCTTCAAATATCATAAACTTAATTTATGGCAGATTATTTCTTATATATTTGTTTTGCCATTACACTCATCTTCATTTTATTGTATATAGTAAATATGTGAGATTTTTAAGTTTGTACTTTGATGTCAAAGTACAGACATTGCAAAATGCGGTTTGGAATACTTGTAGAAACATTATAAAAGTACATAGTAAGCATGGGTGGCAGCTTGTTTTGATCCCAGATATCTGATCACCAAAGTCTTGACTACATGAAGATGACTAAAAGGTGCAGTTGCAACATTCTTTTTGATAAATAAGAAAAAGTTAGCTTTCTGTTATTTATTTATGTAGCAACTTTCATGTGTATGAATGAGCCATTGTTACCTGGCCACGTCCCTACTTCCCTTTTAAGGTGCTGATGGGGATGTATCTGAATCGTGCTTCACCATTGCGCTGTTAATCAAATTACCATGCGAGTGCGATTTTCAATACGCCAGAATAATTTATAATGCGAATAGCGATCTTCAGGTGAGCGGTTCTACACGCCCCCAATGCAGGTAAAAACAAAGTAAGATGACATGGTCGGACTGCTTGGATGGCAGGATAAAGCAAGGGAGGAGGAAAAGGTGGGACTGGCATATCTCTGCCACATGTTCAGGAAAAAACTCACCAGCCTCTGGCAAGCTGAGTGGTATAGGAAAAGGGGCAAGGAGAGAGCCAGGAAACGTGTTGCCTTCATATCCATTCTCTTTAGATTCACAAAGAAAATAGGCAGAAAGGGAGTGGCTACCTGGCATGCACTGAAGAGGAGGTTAATAAGTACCTTGGAGATAAAATACCTTGGGCTATGCAAGACCCTCACAAGCTTGCCAGAACCCATTGCAGCATTTAACAGCAAAGAGTCAACTTGGAAGAAAGAAGTGGAAGAGGTTGTAAAGGTGGCTAGAAACAGCTCAGCACCAGGCCAGAGTGGAGTAAAATATGCCATCTACAAGTGGTGCCCCAGACTCTTGAAGAGGCTATGAAAACTTAAGGTTATCTGGAGGAGGGGGAAGGTGGCACAGCAGTGGCCACATAAAGAGGGTGTTGCATTCCAAAAGAGGAGAACTCAAGCACCATCGAACAGAACAACTCACTCCTCATTGTAGAGGTGAAAGTCTTTTTCAGTATTTTTGCCCAATGGCTGACCGAGTTCCTCCTGAAGAACTCTTACATTGACACACCTATGCAAAAGGGAGGAGTTCCATAGGTGCCAGGATACACTGAACACATGGGGGTCCTCACCTAGCTGAAAATGGGAGGTGCGGGAAGCAAAGGAAACCTGGCCATTCTTTGGCTCGAACTTGCCAATACCTATGGGTCCATACCGCACAATCTGGTAGAAACGGCACTTACTCACCACCACGTTCCAGCAAAAAACCGAGGACCTCGTGCTGGACTATTACAGCTCTATCAGTTTGAGAGTCACGTCTGGAATGGAAACATCTGCGTTCCATCGACTGGAGAAGGGAATTATCACTAGATGCACTCCATGATATTGTTTGCCTTGGCTATAAACATGTTGGAGAAGTCCACTGAGGCGGAATGTAGAGGCCCACTCACCAAGTTGGGCACACGACAGCCCCCCATCCAGGCATGGATGATCTAACGGTGACTACAACATCGGTTCTGGGGTGCAGATGGATCCTCCAAGGGCTTGAACATCTCATCAACTGGACCTGGATGAATTAAAAACCAGCTAAGTCTGGGTCACTGGTGATAAAAAAGGAATGTTGCAGATCAGTTCCGCTTCTCACTAGGAGGCACTCAGATTCCATCCGTTGGAGAGAAGCCAGTCAAGAGTCTGGGTAAGATCTATGACTGTACCCTGAAGGACACCAGGGTATGGCAAAGAGGCTCGCTGAAACACCAAAGTCCTCAAAAAAAATTGTGGAATTTGACTCTTAGTCCCAAGTTTAGAGCACAACAATACAAACAATTTTTATGAATTGGGAGAACAACTCTTTTGTAAGTTTTGCCAGCACACAATAGATTGGACCCGCAAGAATACATGTAATGACCACTTAAAGTCAAATACTCACATACACAAATACACAACACTCAGAAACAGAGACAAGAAGCCAACTATCATGTGCTGCTTACTCCGGCAAAGTCTTGGTCATGCAAACAAATTAGCTGAAACGAGATGTGAGTTTATTGAAGATTTTGTTGCTCTGTGTGCCGAGTGAGACATTCCTTTAGAAAAAATCAAATGGCTACTACATCCGTTTTTGGACAAGCACTGTAAGCAATGAGGAGCACTACTCAAACACAAGAGTAGCCTCCATCAAATCCATTTCCCCCATGTGTTCGAGCAGCATATGGAGGCTGTGCGATAGAAGCTTCAAGGGAAGGAAATATCCGTCATCGGCAAAACTACTGATGCAAGAGCCTGCTACGTTCTGAACATCGTCATTGGTGAGTGAATTGACTAGATTGCATTCATACCAGTAAATTAAATTACATTATACTTGTATGAATGTAATGCATGTAATTCGCATTACAATATTGCAATGTGTTGCTTAGTTATGTCAATAAGTAAAAATGTGCATATTCTGAAATTTTTTGTAAAAATGAACACTCGATAACTAAAAATTATTAGGTGATTACTGTTGATTATCTATTATCTATTATGCTTATACAAATTAAAATAAAGTTAACCAAGTTTCTTTTTATTTCTCTGTGCAGGTTTTGAAGGCTACTTTCTGGTAGATGTAATTTTCATAGAGCGATGCAACTACTCAACAACAAACTGGATCTTGATGTCTGGGCAGTGGTCACGGGCAATGCAGCCTACTGCCGTAAAGCATACAAGGACGTTTTGAGAGGTGTGATGCCAAACAGCATGCATGTGACATTTTTTTACCATGTCATTATGTTAGTGGGTGAAGCATGGCAGCACTATAGCTACTTCTCAGACGTGTCATCTCTTGTTACTTGGATGCGATCAGCCTTCAAAAAGCCAGCCTGGAAAAGAATATGAGTGAATCTGCTCATCCTGAAAGAGAGGTTGCAGACCAAGGTTCTTCCTGAAGCATTGGGTACCAGGTGGAATATCTGGTTTGAGCCAGTGAAGTACCATGTAAAGCATGTTCATCTGTATAGAGAGTTCTTCTTGGCAGAAAATTCATCTTCCCAGGTAACGAATATCAGTTTACTTGAAACTGAGGAAAAGGTGCAGGGCCTCACTTGGTGCCGAAATGGATATGCTACTAAGTATATGGCAGAAAGAAGATCCCAGGCGGACACCAGCCATGGAAAAGCCGATTCAAGCTTACATAGAACTGAAGCCACTGGCATACCTATCGGCAGAGTTTTATAAACGGTGGACTGCATATCAACATTGTGTCCTGGGAGCCCTACACACCTGGTTTGGATCTTGCTGAATACTGGAGAGGCCTGAGTGTGAGATTCCCAAAGGTTGCAGATGTGGCAGTCCCTTGCATCTACTTTTCTGTCAGTTCAGTGGATTGTGAGAGGAGTTTTAGTAAGTGCAAGACTCGCAGACAAGTGGGAAACACTTGCAGAGATGAACACAGAGGCCGACAATCATGTATTTCAATGGTGATGTCTGTGAAAGTTGTGAAAAATGAACATGGTTCCAGTTCATTATGCAGGTGTATTCCATTTTTTATGTTGATTTTAAATGTGAAGCACTTTTATTTTACAAAAGGAAGACTGTGTTTCTTTATTCTAATGTGAAATACATGTTTTGCTTTTGCATGAAAAATGAATGCTTTGTTTACAGGTAAATGTTTTACCAAAGCGGTAAATGTTCTGCTGGACCCCGCAGAACAATATCATTAAATGTGAGACTTTTCCTATTGCATTGTTTTTTTTTCCCCATCCACTCTGTAATTAAACACATTTTAGGTGAATAAATATGATTATAACATAAAACACGGAATTCAGGAGCAGAATTTATGCAAAAACAAAATAAATTTCATAGGGCCCGTCAAGTCACTTCTGAATGGTTTTTGGCCCTGGTATATGCTCAAACAGCATTCAGGTTATAGTAACGGGCCTTATTTGCGCTATTTTATAGTTGACTTTATAGTTGTTTATTGCAATGTTGACCTCTTGTATCATGAGCATTACGTTGTCTAAAAAAGAGTGTCAGTGTGTTTTTGTCTATTCTATTTCGCCTAAATCTATTTTGCCCAATTCCTGTGTCTCTGACAGGACAGCGGGCAAAAGTTAAAATAAAGAACAGCGTAGAAATTATCAAATGGATCAAAGCACTCGTAAATCTATGAACCAGTTAATACCTTGGTTATGAAGGGTTTTGGGAAACGCATGCTAATTTAGAGTCTATGTTGAATACCGTAATATCCAAAGTATAAGCCGCTACTATTTTAACTTTCTTTGGACCCCACGGCCAACAAACAATATGATGCTGCTTTTAAGTTAAAAGCAATCAATCTGGCTGTTTTAGTATGCAGGAGGAAGGCGATGATACGAGGAATAATGACTGACTTTTCTGGTATAGTAGGCTGGTTATTTTGATACAGTAAACGGCTGCATTACTGCACCATAACTGTTGTGTTACAGACAAGCACCTTTAAAAATGAGTTAAATTTAGCCATTTATCGTTATTGCCTCATCAAGTGCTGTATGCTTCGTTTTTTGTTATACTGCACTACTGCGGTACTATGACTGCAGGACGTGCGCTGGGAGTGCACCGTTGTATTTGTGCACTGCACGAATGCTGTTCGTCATGTCAAAGATGTGAAAGTTTCATTGGTTGGTTGAAAGATTTAATGTGTTTCTCAAATTTTAATAAATGGGACGCTTTGCGTTCCAAAACGGTCATCTCTGTCCCGACAATCTCCTCTGTGGTAGCAGGAATCCTTGTATACGGTAAACATCAAAACATCTTAGACTTGTAGTCGGGTGTGGCTTACACATGGAACAATCTGTATTTTTCCCCAAATTTAGCTGGTGCAGCTTGTATTCAGGTGCGCCTCATAGTCCAGAAATTACGGTACTAGATAACAAACTCCTTACTAAGGGATTATAAAGCTTTCTGGAAAGCCACCCTGGATCGAAATTTTTAAACTTTGTTTATCATTGTTTTCTGAGTTTGCAGCTGCTTTCTATGTGGCGTTTGCATTGTATTTCAGAGGCAGGCTATTTGCATAACCAGTTGACAAAGACAGTTTTTCAAATCCCATTCCAAAGTACTGAAGTACCACATTTGATTTGCCACTTTTGGCATTGGAACTTTTTGGTACTGTACTCAATCAGAAGTCATTGGAAAAGCGAAAGCATCAAATGTATTTTACCAAAAGTACAGAACTTGATGCAATGGAAAAGCAGTATTGCTGCCGGTTGTATTTTGTGTTTCAGCGGCGGGCTATTTGCATAACCAATTGACAGCAAAAATGTTTGCAAGTCCTACCCCAAAGTACTGAAGTACCAAAGAAGTACCCCAACTGGTTTGGCACTTCCGGTATTCGAGATTTCGGTACTGGTACTCGACCAGAAGTCAATGGAAAACCGAAAGTATCATATTTTGTGCGGTGGAAAAGCGCCCATTGTTAAGCCTGCCCACTTCGTGTTGTCGCATTTTCTGCTGGAGATGTGCAATGTCACTTAGCACACATCAGCCCCTGGAACATTTATGCCTGTGTGTGCTGAGTCTAAATGGTTTTGACAAAAACACTAGTTGGGGGTGAGGTTGGTTTCATTTCCTCATTTGTTTGCGCAACAATCATAACTCCAATTATTAACCCCCCTGGCATGGTAACCAAAAATAGGTGCATTTGTAAAATGCAATAGAAGTAATTTCCTGGACTCACTCCAGCAGCCTTGTGTGGGCAAAACAAACAGTGTGTATGGATATTAATTCAAAGGACCCCCAGCTGTTGGTAGTTTTGCTGTGTATTTATAAACAGTTGGCTAAAGCCATTAACAAAACTGGCGGAGACATTGCTATGCTCCATTAGCAACATATGGGTGATGCAGGATGCCCATGTGTCCAAAGCCACATCCTGTATTTTAGGCAGTGGGCAATTTAAACTGTAATTGTATACAAATTTTAATGGTTTAATGGCAGATGTGGTTTTTACATGGGTGGCATAGGCAGTATAGACTTATAATTTGGAGCCGTTATTGCCTTTGTGCGAACCCTTTGGCTGACTAGTGTAGTAGCTCTTAAGGCTGGCATTGTATAAACTGAGACCCCTGGCTGTTCAGTTGGGTGCTTGTGGCCTTGAGTGATGACTGCAGCTTGTGCAAACACAGCCTGGCTGTGAGCAATACACATGGCCCTTTAGTAAAGTGATATATGGCAGAGCTAGGTACCAATATGAAGTGGAGGAGTGGGTAGAATATAGAGAATGCTGCAGCAGTATTACAGAAATAGCAACTTGCTGTGGAGGCAGCCAGTATAGAACATTTCATGCCACAACCTCATACTAACAAAAAAAATCCAGAAACAAATAAGCCGACCAAGATTTTCTCTTACTGCCCCCTGGCGGACATAACTTTTAATCCTCCAAATCGACATAAATTATGCATACAAGTAGAGCTGTCACTATTTCTTGAGAAAAAAGTATCAAGTAAAGTTTTCCTTTTCAATTACTTGGTGGAAGAAAGTGCATGGAGGATATGAGTCAAAATAAAGAGCGAAAGCAGCATTTGTGTGGGAAGCACTTCACATGTGAATGAGTATGTGGCCGTTGGTTAGTATTGCAAAACAGAAATCACCATAGCATGACTACAATACAAATACATTTTAAAAAAAAAAAGTTTGATGGAATCACCCAATAAAACGAAGCTAGCCATACTTATGTGCTACTTAGAATCTCAAAGTAGCCTAGTCTGTCTTTGTCATCACTTTGACTTAAATTATATTTCCTGCTTTTATGATTTATGTAAGAATAATTGCTGTTACAAACCTTTTTATCGTCACTTAGCCACATCATTTTTACATTATACAGTACATAAGAACCAATTAATTAACAAAGAGTTTTGTTAATGTGTTGTGTGTTTTGAGTGGGGCTGAATGATACTAGAAAAAATTCACGTTCAAATTTTGAAAATGCAGTTCTCTTTGGTTATATAGTTATCTACCAATAGCCTGTCAAAAAAGTTATTGGTGTTGTCGTGCATTGTGATAACTGACACAAAGCAGTGCTGACTAGTCACTTGCTTTTGTTCGATATGGTCTCTATGGAATACAAAATATTCCCATACAGTGGAATACGAATGCCTCTTCATGACCAGTTCTTGTTCGCCTTTTTTCTTCTTCACTCTTTTTTTTGCTTCTCACAAATGCACCACACAGTCTGAGTCAGTCCAACAGCGAGGATGAAAATGATTATGGTTGTCTCAGAGATTGCATGCTCATGCAAAAGCAGTAGCAGTAAATTTCAGATTTTCTGAACATATACTACATACTGCTGAAAGGGAACCATCATTAAAATTGTGAAGCTTGCTAAGGTTGGTTTTTGCACTTTTAGTGCAACTTATTGATAGTTTGAACAAAACAGACTATTGCACTCGGCCTGTTCTGGCCAAGGACCCCATGATCGGATCGGGATCTGAACTTAAATAAAATTGAAAAAATGCAGGCAGTCCAACAGCCACTTGCAGTGCTGCCTAGGACTGCTTTACTAAATCAGAATCATTAATGCCGTATGACTAAAGCAGTTGGAATTTTTTGTTGCCGCACCTTGCACTGTTGTAGATACCATGATAATAGACAACTAACAATTTGGGTACAACACAAGGGAATACCAGGGAATACCGAGACCCAAGATACGTGAGAGAGAAGGAAATGCAAGATGTTTAATAAGTACAGTCTTGTACAATACAGAAAGTGGACACAGGCACAGCATAGACTAGGTACTGCACAATGTAGTAAATAACATCCATATGCCAAAGCTTAGGGCTTAACAGTGCAACTCTGATACGTGTAACAATTAATAACCCCCCCCCCCCCCCCCCCCTTTCTAGGGGGGGATTAACAAGGGAAACGCCGGCTCCCCTTGGGTGCCCCCTTCATTTTCTTTGGCAAAAGGCCTGTCCTGGCGGGCCTGTTCTTGAAAAGGCTAATGGGACCTCT
>JAABNY020000063.1:19188165-19201410 GCA_015164015.2 Brevimyrus niger | reverse complement strand
ATGACAACAACCAGAAACAGCTGATCACACGGGGATTCCACACGGGGTTAACGAGGGGGCGTGGCACACGGAAGGAGTGGACGATCGGGGCAGGACACACTGTTTTTTTTTTACTTTACACATTGTTGGGATACATTTATTTTCTTACTTTACAAATTACAGTTTTGATAAATATGGTTACAATATGGTACAGTATATGCTCTTCTTGTTGTATCCAGTTCATTTTTTGTTTAGATGCTAAAAAAAAAACATTTAGGTGTATTTGTTTGGGGCCGGGAACCACTAGTTGGTTTTCCATTATTTCTTATGGGAATAATTCGATCATAACTCGAACTTTTTAGGATTCGATCCGGAGTTCTGATCGGATTAAATTGAGTTCTGATGGACCACTGTATTGTGTTAGTACATCTAAAATTGGACTTCTAAAGTACGTGTAAACTTGTTAGTCCAACTGAAATCGTACTAAATTCTCAAAGTTTGACTAAAACACTCAGATAATGCCGATTGGTAGTCGATTTACTCCTGCATGTATATGTTCAATGAGACACATGCACATGCACCTCTCCCAGTTTTCAATACCATGCTATCATAGCATATTATAAAAAATGCATTATTTTTTGTTATGCTGTCCTGATCTTGTTGTATCTGTTCTTCTGACCAGATCTCAATTAAAGATTGTGTGACTTCATTTGCCCACACATCTATTATTAATCTTATTTTTTTGTTTTATCTGTGACGCAATAGGTCAACCAGAAAAAGCCCAGTACTAACAAGCTGAAAGGAGCCATATTGCCACCTACTGTAGCGGAATCAGAATCAGACATACTTTGGTCAATAAATCAATTCCCTTCCGATGCATGTATATTGAGACAAGGACAGTGGTCTGATTTAAATGGTGCAGTCAATCTATAACCATAGCTTCGCTTAGCTGTACATGTAAACTTCCTAAGTGCTTTCTGCTTTTGGGCTTGGGGGTATTGTCCAAGTGCTGACTCATTAAATCCATGAGTCCAGGCTCATTAAATTCCATAGTCTGCTGGCAGAAGGCCTGTGCACAGGGAGGGGCCGCCGCAGTGCCCTGTAGAAGCGCTGGCGGGCTCATTGTCATGGCTGTGCTTTCTGTCAGGCAGCCTGTTGCGGGGGTGGACGCGGATGCAGTCGCCAACAGCAGTGTTTGCAAACAGGCAGCTGGTGTGATGCCCCTGTGCCACTGCAACTCCTCCATCACTTAAAACAGGAAGCTGTTTCCGGGCAGATGTTTCATGCTGTTAAGTTTAGCACTTTGACTGAACAGTTTCAAGTGAGGAGAACGAGGCTCTTATCTGCTCTGCGCATGCTAGCATCCCCCGCTGGCATCCGCGAAAGCTTCAGCGTGATGCAGTGCGCCGCACACTTATCCCCCTTTAGGAGCTTTCCATGTCCAGCACTGCTCTGGTCCCATATTGAGGGTTCTGGGTTGGTTGTTGTGATGGGCTGGTCATGATTTCCCTGCTGCGTCTGTCGTTTTATTCATTGTTATTTCATCACTATATTTATATGTTGTGTGTCCACGTGAGAAGGTTAGTCCATGCCTAACCTTCTGCTTTCCGGTGTGCTCACTTGTCCATTATGCCCATCCTACTTAGCTGCTGGTCTTCTGCATCTGACGCATGGGCTTTCCTCTCTTTCTTCAGCTCCCACTCTACAGTTTGATGTTTGTGTGAATGTCCCCCTCAGAATGGCCCATAAAAACTCGTCACACCCCTGATAAAATGCCAGGTTTTTGTGATGCAAAAATTAGACCACAATAAATCAGTCCAATTAAGATAATTTTATTTGTATAGTGCAATTTCACATTACATTGTCTTAAAGCACTTTACAGCATCCCCACCCAAAGCCCCCAGTGAGCAAGCCGGAGATGACAGTGGCATGGAAAAAAACTCTGTAGAAGGAGGAAACCGTTGGAGGAACCAGACTCAAAGGGGGAGTCTATCCTCCAGGGGATGGCAGAGGAAGTCAAATAAGATGGCAAAGTCTTAATTCACACTGTCCCAATCTTAACATTTGAGTCTCATTTCAAAAGTCCCCCCCCTTAATGTGACTTGTACAACTCAATTGCTAAACAAATCTGTTACGATGAAAAAAATATATAAAAAAAACAAAAAATGTACAATAAGCTGTTTGCATAAGTGTGCACACCCTTAAACTAATACTTAGTTGATGAAAATTGCTGACAAGAGGTCTACAGCAACCCTATAGGTAGCACTGGTTGTGAACATGCAACAACAATGTCCTGTTATTCTCCATATGTCTGGACTATGGGTTAAGGTTGCAAAACAGAAGATTTTTTATTTTTTTTTTTAAACTAAGAAAAACATCCAGGTCGGGCTAAATTTTGCAAGAAATCCAAAAAGTCTCCCAAAAGCATATGGAGAAAATATATTATGGTCTGATGAAACCAAGGTTGAACTTATTGGGCACAATTCCAAAAGGTATGTTTGGGTCAAAAACAGCACTGCATAGCCAAAAGTACACCACTGTGAAGCATAGTGTGTGGGGGGGTATTGTTCTTCAACTGGAGCTGGGGGTTTAATCAAGATAGAGAGAATTATGAACAGTTCCAAACATCAATCAATTTTGTCCCAAAACCTTCAGGTGTTGCTAGAAAACTGAAGATGAAAAGGATATTTGCCTTTGAGCACAATGACCCCAAGCATATATCCAAATCAACAAAAGGGCTTCACCAGGGAAAAAATAAAGTTTTAGAATTACCCAGCCCGAACCCAGACTTAAATCCAATTGTAAATCTGTCGGGTGACCTGAGGAGGGCTGTGCACAAGAGAGACCCTCACAATCTGAGAGATTTGGAGCGCTTTTACAAAGAAGACTGGGCAAATACTGCCAAGTCGAGATGTGGCATGCTGATAGACTCCAACCCAAAAAGGCTGAATGCTAAAATCAAAACCGGTAATAGTTTAAGGGTGTGGAAACTTATGGAACCAGCTTATTGTATGTTTTTTTTTTTTTAATTACATTTTTTGTCCTAACACATTTGTTTGTTTTTCAATTGAATTTTACCGGTTATAGGTCACATTAAAGGTGAGGAAAATTTTGAAATAACTTATCGTGGTCTCTTTTTTATTATTATTATTTTAAAACACAACCTGTCATTTTAACAAGGGTGCGTACACTTTTTAAATCCACTGTATGCCATCTGCTGTAGTGTTGTCAAAAGTATCTAATGTACTCAAAGTATCGATTCTATCATGTTTAATGATATTGATTCCATAGCCGCACTTTTAGTTTGCTCTGACCACTGAAGGCCAGTTCATAAAGAACATTTTTGTGTGTACTCTCGGGTTGAGGACTGTCCTGCACTTGGCAGCTTCATACTACGTTTGACTGCAGATGCAGATGGTCACAGTCAGTACATGTATACAGCAGTGATGTTCCACCAGACCAAAAAAGGGCAGGTACGAAATAGAAACATTGTAGAGACACAAGTAAACATTTATCAGCCGTTTTAAAGTTATTAGTCAAGGCTTTAGGGGATACCACATGCTATGATAATATGGCATACCACAGTATATTGAAATGCTTTGACCAAGATAGTGTGTTTTTTTTTTTTTTTTTTTTTTTAATACCATACTATATTTGGACAGCATGAAAAATTAGATATGGGGTTGTGTCCGACCCTCCTGGTACAGTAGGTCACCATAACTACTACTATTATAACAACAACAATTTTTCATCTACTTTTTCCATTGTTATCCATTGATCTGTGATAGTCTGTGCTGCCACCTACTGGAAATATCTAATTAATTATCCTGCATATGCATGGGCAATGAGCAAGGACATGCATGATTTCTGTTACACAAATATCTGCGCTATATGTGCACCGACCACAGCCATGTGTAGCTCACACCTGATGATGAAATTTATGTCACATCCCCTCCTCCACAACCAGGAGCACATGCAGAGAAGTGAAGCATGAACTGGCCTTGAGGCCCTCAGGCTGCCAATGTACATGCCTAGACCTGAGTGCAGTGTCACTCATGGGGTGTTACTAAGAAACCTATTTCATAATCATCAGAGCTATGATGTGTGCTTAATCAATAAAGAGTATAGCCAGAGTGGCGTCTGGAAATACGTTGGCTTTGTAACAAATGAAGACAGTATCACACAGGACAAGCCTGTATGCAAGTTGTGCCAAATACTCACAATGGGGGGCCAACATCATGATTGAAACTTAACATTTAATGAACCGACACGTGACAATTCAAATTGTTTTGAGAGAGAGAGATATCTCGTTACTGAATTAATGAAATATTAATCTGTATGAACGTGTTGTGGTTGAAATAAAGATATTTTTATTGTTAGTTAAACACTTCTACATCAACACAACAATCTGCAGTTACTTTTACCGAGGGTCATATTCAGCTTCATAAGATCTTGTGAGGTCATGTTAATTAATGTTGATCATTTGGATTAGAGCTTTCACAACCACTTGATTTAAACTCAATTATTAAAAATCAAATATTAAAATTTTCCTTCTTGATTACTCAGCAGTATGGCAGAAGGAAGACGGTGCATGCAGGGCGAGGGTCTAAATAAAGAGCATAAGTATTAGTTGTGTGGAAGCACTTCACATTAAAAGTGAATGAGAATGGGTAGTTAGTATTGCAAAGCAGACAACAGAAATTACATATCACCATAGCAGGACTGCAGTGCAAATACATCTTAGAAGAAGATATTCAATTTGATGGAATCACCCAATAACCCTATCTTTTTACACAAGGCCATCAAATTTCCGATGCATAATTCCAATGCATAAATATTCAATGTTAGAATTTCAGTGGCACATAAAATTCAAATTCTGATGACACAGATTTACTTCCATAAACTGTAAATGTATGCATTCATTCCACACAGACTGATATATTTCAAGTGTTTATTTTTTTTCATTTTGATGATTATAACTGACAACTAATGAAAACCCTAATTTAGTATCTCAGAAAATTAGAACATCACTTCAGACCAATACAAAGAAAGGATTTTTTAGAAATCTTGGCCAACTGAAAAGTATGAACATGAAAAGCATGAGCATGTACAGCACTCAGTGCTTAGTTGGGGCTCCTTTTGCCTGAATCACTGGAGCAGTGTGGCGTGGCATGGAGTCGATCAGTCGGTGGCACTGCTCAGGTGTTAGAGCCCAGGTTGCTCTGATAGTGGCCTTCAGCTCTTCTGCATTGTTGGTTCTGACATACCGCATCTTCCTCTTCACAATACCCCATAGATCTCTTTGACTTAAATTATATTGCTTATTATGATTTCTGTTTGTCAAAATAATTGCTGCTCAAAAGGTTAGTCCAGTCACTTAGCCACATCATTTTTACATAATACAGTACATAAGAACCGATTGATATTAATGATGCTAGAAAACGATACTAAAAAAGTCACATTGAGATTTTGAAAATAAAGTTCTTTTTGGTTATATAGTTATCTACCAACAGTCTGTGTCAAAAAAGTTATGGGTGTTGTCGTGCATTGTGATAACTGACGCAAACAATGCAGACTAATCACTTGCTTTTCTTTAATATTGTCTCTATGGAATACAAAATATCTCCATACAGCGGACCAGTTCTTGTTCACCTTTCTCCTCTTCACTCATTTTATGCTTTTTGCAAGTCTGAGTCAGTCCAGTGAGGATGAAAATGATTATGGTTGTCTCAGAGATTGTATGCAATGCTCATGCAAAAGCAGTGGCAGTAAATTTCAGATTTTTTAAACCTATACTAGATAAGTCTGCTCCTTGTTTTTTTGATTGTGGGTGGAGGACTGGATTGGGCCCAATCCCTTGCAGTTGTAGAAAATGAGGGATCCTGCCATCTGATTGAACACTTTAAGCCATGGTACAGTTTGCCATCATGGAAATATTTTTTCTGAGACCACTCTACCCGAGCTGTACAAAAACAAATAGGTATCAAAAATGATAAAAGATGTACCAGCAATTAGCTTCTCTACCGATATCTGGAGCTCTGGCGTGTGCCCATCATCGCTTTTGAGTTTAACTGCACACTGGTTGGACGCAAGATTCGAGTCTCAAAGTGCAGTGTTTTCATGTAATACACTTGTATTGTTGTATGCGACAATTTTAATTCCTGAAGATTGCTGGACCTAAAAGTGTACTTATAACATCACTTGTATTGGAATTGGAATTTATGTTACTTTAGTGTTACCAGGTTGTTAATATTATGTTAATAGTAAATAATGCAGCTTATACATATTTGTGTGTGCGTATTTTTTCCATCGTCCTCCAAAATGAGGTATTTAGGTCATGTATTTAAGTCTCTTTCAATATAATCTCCATCTCCTCTCTAAAGTGTGGCATACATCTTATTAATCAATCACCAGTATCGGATTGGTACTCAGGACCAGCTCATGCCCAAAGCCCAGGTATTGGTATCAGAACTGAAAAAGTTGGATCAGTGCAATCCTAATACAAACTACTGAGTGTGATTTTGAGTTGCTTCAATGAAATTTCAGCAAAATGGACTAGCTTGCCGCATCATTCTTTCACTTTCACTTTCGGGATGTCTTTGAATTCAGCCCCTCTGTATGTTGATAATTTTCATTTCCATCAAACAATATGGCATTCTTTCATTCCTAACACATTACCCAGTCCATATCAGTATAGATATCCAGCATGATTATTATTCCCCATTGAGATATGGTGTTTTCAAAGTGTTCCTTTAATTTTTTTGAGCAGTGTATGTGTGCCGCTGCATTAATATATGGTACATGGTAAAAGGCACAACTGTCCAGTTAACACTACAACTGCCTGCTTCACATACCAATGGGCAAACTCCTTTAACCTTCAAGCAAGTCACACTTTGCTGTTTGCAGCAAATCTAACACCTTCAACCAAAAGCCGTTATGTTCCCAACAGAATGGCTGTTCTGTCCTGAAGTTATGAAAAGTTTTCAAACACAGTATGTTGGATAAATAGACATAGTTTCACCAATTTCAAAATACTATGGTATATCAAAAATACCACAAGATGCCGTAATTCTAGCCACGCCCAGCACCTGGTGACCTCATACGTCTCTTAGACATGTTATTCTTCCTCATGTACCTGCTGGTTCTGTTTCTATGTCCTTTTTTATGACCTTTTCCAGTGGTGGCTTTGCTGTGCCTGTGCTCGTGTCATTTGCCATGTGCAGGACAACAAATGACTTGCATGTGAGGGTGTACATGTGTAGGAGCTGATCTATGCGACAAGGTAGACTTTGGTCTCTTGCTGGAAGACAGGAGATACAGAGTGTCCCGTAGAGAGACCTGCTCGGAATTAGAGTGTGATTAGTAGAGCATGAGCCCCTATCATCACCGGATTGATTCCTCTCCTTCGATGCTCCTGACATTTGTTCGGCTGTCTCCTGAGGAGATTAAACAGACCTCATTAATGCTCGCTAGCAGACCATGTGGTTCTGGGTTTATTACTGTGAAACTTTTTTCTCAAAGTAAAAATGCATTAAGTATCAGCAGTACCTTCACATTTCCACTCAGCTGAGGAGTAGGCGTATGATAATATTGCTGGGGAATATTTAGCAGGGGCTGTTTCCACCAAAGGTAAATAAGTAGCTGGTTGTTACTCATTGTTGCTAATTTAGTACATATAGCTTTCATGCAGCAATGTACATCACTGAATTGTGTGAATGGAAACCCAGACTGTGTTTGTTAGGTTGTGAAATGGTCTTCATGCCATCTGTGTGTCCCGGATCACAGGATGCTCATTCCTTTACATACAGTATTTGGACAAAAGTATTGCAACACCTGGCCATTACAACCTACTGAACAGACATCACTGTTAGCAGTGTAACGGTACACAAAAGTTAAGGTTCGGTACACACCTCTGTTTTGAATTTACGGTTCGGTGCGTTTTCGGTGCAATGGTGGTAAAAAAATAAAATAAAAGATTGATCACTTTATTTTTTTCTTTATTAAACAGTGGCTTACTGAACCACTGTCTTTCTTAAATAAAGTCTGTCAATACTGCTGCTACCAAGTAATAAGAAACTAAAATTTACTTAAAAGTAAAGCAAAATAAACAACTTCTTAAGCAAATAAAAATAAATACCAGTGCCAGCTTATTAGTGGAATAACGTTGCATTTTAAATTAAAACCATTCCGCATGGTCTAATATATGAAATATTTTGTTGAGCCATGATCAAATTCAGTTATTAGTAGACTCTTTTATTGAGCGACCCTTAAAAGGACAATGGTAAAACAAACAAATGAAAATAAAGAATACAATCACTTATACACACAGACAGGGAGCCTTTAAGACTAAAGTGGAAACAGGCAACAGAGACAGAGTGCAACAACTCATATTTGTAAAACTTTTCTCTCCAGTTCGCCAGCTTATAAAAACTTAAAATCATAAACAGATCGAAATAAATCCAACAAAGTGGAATACATATGAACCTTTACACTCACTTCCGCCTACTTTAATTTTCGAAATCGGCGGAAACGCGTGCAGGATCTCAAAACGCACAGAGCATGAACCAGCCAAACCCTGACTTCATGTTAGTGGAAAAGAGGCATATGTAACGGTTTTTAGATACACTTGAAAAGTGGAGTGATCCAGATGATGTGAAATGTTTGAGTATGGTTATACTCCGCACTGATAGAACGTCTCTATGTGCATTCCAATTTCAGAACTAAGTGTCGTATAAACTGACTTTTTGCAAAGGCGGCATCCTATGACATTGCCAAGCTTGAATTCACTGAGCTCTTCAGAATGACCCATTCTTTTATATATGTTTGTAAACCTGACTGCATGCTAGGTGCTTCATTATATACATCTGTGACAATGGGTCTGATTGAAATGCCTGAATTCAATGATTAAGAGGTGTGCCCCCAATACCTTTGTCCATTTAGTGTATCTGCACAGGTAGGGGTATTTGCTGTATGCATTGTACACTCTTTTCCCAAAGGCTGAAAAAAGTAGGACGGCCAGGATGTACGGCAGCTCATATGTCCTGTTTCCACATTCTGGCTACCCGGTGGAGCTTTGGGTAGCTTTGGGTGGGTGCTGAACTCATAAGGTTCAAATCCAGAATAGTGTTTCCTCTAACCTCTTGTAGCCTGGGGGGGGGGGGGCGGCGGCAGAATCAATTGCTTAAAATGTTACGTGGCAGCCTCTGGCAAGGGCTCATTTCAGAAAAGAGTGTGTGCAGTCAGGTGATGCCAGTGTGAAATCAATCCGTTTGCAGAAAGCGAGCCCTTTAAACGTCTGGGATCAATGAGTATGGTCTCCTGCATCCAGGATGAATAGTACTTTCACGGACGGCCATCCCATGAATGCCTTTGTGAAGTCTGGGGGCACAGGGAGCATCATGCCATTGTTTCTGATGCCACTGTCATTGTAAGCGTCGTGTTTGAATCAGCTGGGACCTTGGGGCTGACTGTCAGAGGCCTGCTGTTTTTTTTTTGTTTTTACTTCCTGTTTCCAGTTCATTTACAAAATTGTTTTAGTATGAATAGCGAATGAAGATCGTTTGAATGAACACGCCCTCACCTGGGAATCCATTTGTCTTGGAAGGGGACACTGTGCAGCAGTGGCATATCCGTGTCTGACAGAATCCACAGAGCTGTCTGTGTCTCTGCTCTAGCGAAAAGAGAGAGCAGAATGAAATGAGATCACCTTGGAACGTTAACATTCCCCTTAGGGAAAAGGGGGACAATAATGACCCTCGAAGAGGCATATTCTGGGGTTGGGTGTGGTGAGGAAGGGGCTGACATAAGCAGAGTTAAGGGAGCATGGCGGATGTGCTCACGGATGCTTCTCTGTGAGCTTTTCACCCCTTTCTCTCTACCCCAAGTCAGACTAGTTTTTGTCTTCATTCATTTACAAGTTGCTGCTCCAAGGGATCTTCAATTTTTTGCCCCCTAAAACATCGAGGCTGGTTGGCACATGACCCTGTGAGACATGTAACATAGCAGCGCAGCATGATGTGACGCCGGCTGGTTCTCTGTGTCTCTCTGCTCCCATTATCACCAAGCTACCTGCCTGCATATTCCAGACATCTCAGAAATGCCTGCATTTGCAACAGTGTTGCTTCCAGGTGCAATCCACTGGTGCGTGCACTACTGATGTGTTCCTGCTATTATCACTGGCATTTTTTTTCCCTTTTATAATCCTTAGTTTTTTTTCCCAGGAAAAGGATGTTCCTCATTCCAAGGGCCACACATGAGTAAAAAACTATGAAATGTTTTCCAACACATACTTGTCTTTGTTTTATCCAGTACTGCTGTTATTTACCCATAATCCTCTTCCCCATACGTCTCCTGGGTGAGGTGTAATTAAGACCCGAGTGTCTGTTCTCTGCCTGTTGACAGACAGCCCAGTCATTGGATTTCATGGTCTCGGTCAGGTCTGTTCAGACATGCCCGCTGAGAATTGAAAGCCACTTTTTCAGTCTGCCAGGTGAAGAGTGTATTATTTCTTTGAGTGTGAATAGCAAATGGAGTAAGACTTTGCAGAACCACTCCTGTGGTTGAAGCTTGGATAGATGTAATAAAACAAAAAAGAAAACCCTGGAAAGGCAAAGATTAAAAAATGAAGCTGCTGATGGCATTGCATTTTGTTAGCAGGTGGTTTTTAAACAGAAGGAAAATTATATAGAAATCAGTTGTGGGTCAAGACGGTTTGCGGATGGGCTGCATAATATTCAAGAAATGTCAAATATGATAATGAATTTTTAGTGATAAACATTGCAATATATATATAATGCCAAAAGTTCATACAGTGGTTCCTCAGTTCTCGAACTCAATAGAACTCAAATTTCTTGAAAGTCAAACAAACCAGTTTAACCTAGAACTCCGTGAACTCTGACCTAATATAAATTGTACGTGCCAGGAAATGAGTTATACTACAATGTAATTCTTACTTGAATAACTTCTTCACAGACTGGACAATTAACCAAATAAAGTAGGGCAACATTACAGTAACTAACAATAAATAATATTTCAACTTTATTTTACCAGGTAAATTAACTGAAAACCAGTTCTCACTGCTTTACATGATATTCGGGAGAATATAACACATTTAGGTATAATTTTGGGGATCCAGGAACCAATTAATTGGTTTTCCATTATTTGTTATGGGAAAAATTCGATCAGAACTCGAACTTTGTAGGAATCGATCCGGAATCCGGAAAGGATTAAGTTCGAGAACCGAGGTACCACTGTATATATATTTTGCCACCGATACTAAGTACCGATTTTTTGTCATGGTGATCGGCAGATACCAATACCGATTCTGATGCTTCAAGTTTATATAACTGATATGTAAGCTCTCTGATCACCATTAACGTTTTTCAGATTAAGTAATACAGTACTATAAATGTTGCCTTTGTTATATTTTTACAGTAATATAATAATATCTTTGCGGTTATATCATTAGCTTTCTTGCTGTCCGGTGTGTACAGTTTGTGTTTTTTCAGAATGTCTGTAATGGATGGCTGAGTGAGAGTCGCATTATTAGTTACCGTTGGCTATTTTGGAGTTGCCAGTTTTTCATGTTCACCATATGACTTGCGGTGGCTCGTTCTTAAGTGGCGAATGAGGTTGGTTGTATTAAATGTTTTGGACAATGCGCCTCCACATGAGATTTCTGATCTTCGGCCGATTGATCGGAGCATCCCCACCCATCAGATGAGCTGGTGCCACCATGTCACTTGCTTTTGCTCAATATAATCTCTATGGACTCCAAAGTATTTCTATACAGGGAAGGCTAATGTCTTTTAGTGACCTTCTTGTTGCCATTTCTCCTCACTCATTTTTGTAAAATTTCTCGGAAATGTGCTCCACTGTCTGTGAATGAGTCAAAGAGCAAGGAAGAAATGGCTCAGAGTGCACTTGCTGAGCTCTTATTCATCGCACGCACTTCCTTCAGACCAGGGATGACCTTTGGGGTGAGGTTATGGCACTCAGATTGCTCTTCGACTGATCCTCTTATCTGCAGATTCTGTTCACAATTTTAAATGCCTGCTAAAAAGTTTTTGGTTCCAATAGTTTTAATCTGATATATGTATTGGCGTTAATGTGTAATGCATCTTGCAACTGTATGTTTATGAAAAGTGCTATGTAAATAAACTTTACTTATGCAAAAGCAGCAGCTGTAAACTTTACACTTTTTGTTAAAAAAATGTACACTCCTGGGCAAAAAAATGGGCCAAACCAAAACTGCAATACATTAAGCGTTGGCCCATTTAATTGATTTGTTTATTTGCCTAGGAGTGTGCTAGATAATCTTAAAAAGGAGTGATCATGATCAAAAAAAAAAAAAAACATAGCAAGGGCTGTAAATTTGATAATCATCAAATTTACAGCCCTTGCTATGTTTTTTTTCCTATGAAACAGTATAAAAGTTTTAGTAAAACATACTGATAATCTCCCTTCGGCCAGTTCCCTTCCACCAGCTTGACTTGACAAGATTTTGTAGTACCAGAACTGTACTTCAAAACAACATTGCCATGTATCGTGGCATAATGTGTAGATGGTATAGCTGTTTAGACAAAATTAAATACCACCCAAGCATATTTTCAGTTGTCGCATAACTTTAGTCTCTGTTACATTAAAAGAGTAGAGTAAGCCTGTTGGAACCCTAAAAAAACAATCTTGAAGTGTTGTAAATACAGTGGTACCTCGGTTCTCGAACTTAATCCATTCCGGGTTCTGATCGAATTTTTCCCATAATAAATAATTGAAAACCAATGAATTGGTTTCCGGCCCCATTTAAACACAAATGAACAGCATGTTTTTCTTAATGGCTTCCAAAACGATCTTATCCCAACATTACCCCTGTCCTGCCCCGATCATCTGATCCTTCCGTGTGCCACGCCCCCTCGTTAACCTCGTGTGGGATCCCCATGTGATCAGCTGTTTCTGTTTGTTGTCATTAGTTCTCTGTATTAAGTCCGTCTTTCAGTTTGTTTCCTCAGTCCGTACGATCATTGTGTTTGACTGCGCTGGCTTAGCAATGCATTCTGATTATGACGCAATGCATTAGTTAGATCCATTGCAACCTCTTACCCGGCTCCACAAACTGGAACTGCCTCCGTGACGACACACCTTTGCCTTTATTGGCTGAAGGGTTAAGTTACACGCATGACATTTGTATCCCAGGCAGTTCCGATGCGTGATCTGCTATTTCTCCCGAATATCACGTAAAGCAGTGAGAACTGGTTTTCAGTTAATTTA
>JAABNY020000063.1:19153643-19188065 GCA_015164015.2 Brevimyrus niger | reverse complement strand
ATGATATAAAGTACAGTGTATTACCTGATACAGTATTTTCAATAAAATAGCATTATCACCAACAAGCGCTGCTACTAAAGCAAATGCGAGGCTGACGCCTGAAGCATTACATTTTGTTTCCGCTCAGAGACCCGTGTGCTGTGTGAGTCCTTTCCAGGCGTGTACAATTTATATTAGGTCAGCGTTCACGGTTCAACTTGTGATATTCAGATCAAGTTCTATGTCAAACTGTTTTATTCAAAGAAATTAGAATTCTATTGAGTTTGAGAACTGAGGTACCACTGCACTGTATTAGGAGATGAACTAGAGGCATAAAGGACCATATCATTAGCGTAAAGGTAAATTGATGAATCGCCAATAAACCTAGTAACATCATTTATTTAAATAGAAAATAACGTGGGATCAAGAATCGAGCCTTGCGGAACCACTTTAGTCACAAATAATGGTTAAGAGAATGATTGTTCAGATTTTACCTGTTGTACCCTGTATTTAAAATAATCTGAGAACCATGTTAATAAATGACCACAGAGCTCAATGCTGCTCAGCTTGTCAAGTCGAGCAGTATGATCAACAGTATCAAAAGCTCTTTGACTTGGCAAGATGTATAAAAAGAGCTGCACAATATCTTTTTGTGTCTAGAGTGGCAGTGATGTCATTTAAAACCTTAAGAATTTCTGGGACACGACTAAACCCAGTTCGACGACCAGACTGGACCCTAGACAAGATGTTATAAACAGCATGAAAATGTGTAGGTTGCTTATTAATGTTAGAATGTCTTTCTAAAATCTTTGATGAGCAAGGTAGAACAGAAATTGGACTATAGGAGTTTGGATAAACTTGATTAAAAAGTGGACATACCACAGCAGATTTCCATGCCCATGGAAATTCAGCTGTACAAAAAGACAAACTAGAATGATCTGTGATATGAGCAACAATAATTGGGGCAGGATTTTTTAAAAAACCATCACTGAGCATGTCAAGTCTGCCTAAACATACTTGTGAAAAGGATACAAAATGTAAAAATTAAGAAAAGAGGGAAAAATGTAAATGTAGTGTTGTTTAACCATAAAAGAAAAGAGAGTATACTGTTTTTAAACAAAGTGCATCTAAAATGGAAGCAAAGTTAGCAGGCGGACCGACAGCCCCTGAAATGCAAGGTTAGCAGCAGAGTTAGCCAGAGATGTAGCACAGAAGAAGCCAGCGAGCAAACACCTAATCTCAGTAGAGGCCATCAGGCAGCACCCAGCCTTACTGATGTTAGGGCAGGGTTAGTAGCAGGAGATGCCAATGCATAGCACCTAGCCTCACTGGTATCAGGGCAGAGTTAGCAGCAGGAGACCCTGATGTGCAGCACCCAGCTTCACCGCTGTTAGGACAGGGTTAGCGTCAAGAGACAATGGCATGCACCACTCAGCCTCTCTGGTATCAGAGCAGAGTTCGCAGCAGGAGATGTCATAAAATGGTAATAGGTTTTGACCCTTGTGGCATTACGTTAAATGGTGTAATATGAAATAACGTTTTGGGGCTTGAGAGTGGTCCGAGTGCTGACCGAGGACATGTGCTCTCGGGCCCTTCCTCTAGCTAGGTGCTTCTCAAATATTTTAATACAGCAGATTATGAATTCCTTTTCATTACCAGATCTTGTTTGTTTTTGCAAGGATGAAAATTATATGGTTGTTTTGGAGATCCATCAGTTTTTCTTATACTGCCCAAAAACATCAAACTTAAATGAATTGGGTTGTCTAAAGTGTGTATGTGTGACTGAGTGTGCACTTTCAGTATGGTTGATTTCTGCCTTTAGAAAATTGCAATGTATATATTATATAAACGATTACTCAAGAAATCGTCAGATTAATTATTCGATTACTTGATTATTATTGATTGTTATTATTGGTTATTGATTATTGGGGCAGCATGTGGCTCAGTGGGCTAAGCCTGTGTGTCTGTAATCACAAGGTCACAAGGTGTGTGTGTGTACAACCATTACATTGTGGGGACTAAAAGATAAACGTCAGTTTTATAGAAATCTGTGAATTCAGTCAAAAAACGAAAAATGCCAAAAGTATTTTGTTTGGTTACTTATAATTAAGGTTATTGCTGGGTATTGATTAAAGTTGTTATGGTTGAGATTAGGGCTATGCCCGTAGAATTAAATGGAGAGTCCCTGTAAAGATACGAATACATAGACTGTCTGTGTGTGTGTGTCTGTCTACACGTGTGTCTGTGTGTGCATGTGTCTGTGCTTGTACAATTACTGACCTGTTAATGTCAGTTATCAAGCCTACAGGTTAGACTTCTAGGCCTCTCATCTATCCGTATCGTACCTTGGTTCGTTGCAGCAAGCATAGCATGTGTAATCATTTATTCTGCCACCCCAGGCAAGAACTCAGGGGAGCAATCGGCGCCTCATTTCCTACCCATTATTTCGGTGTCTTTATACCTCTCTGTGTTTCTGCTGTTTGAAGCTTACTGTTATCTGTATGTAAGTAAGAGTTAAGGAGCACACACAAATACAGTATGTAGCTGCACCCACCACATGACAAACCATAATAACACTCCAATGCATTATGCTGCTGCAGCTTAGCTTAGATGAGACTGTCACTTTCACTTTTTTTGCAAGAGCTGAGCATTATGTAAATAGATGTCTTTCGTATGGTTGTGTGCTTTTCTTTTCCGTCTTGCCATAAGTTTATTTTCCCGATGCATGCCATGGAGTTGTTGATTTTTGGGGTTACTTAAGGGGGTCTACTGAGCTCTTCAGTGTGCTGATGTGGTTTCCACGTATGCTGTGTCTCTGGCCTTTGCCCGGGAAGTCTGCTGGACCAGTGACCATGGCCGCTTTGTGTTTGGTCTTGTGATCAGATCCACCCTGTACCTGGGACACTTCTCAAAATGACTTGTCTCCTGGAAACAGCCCGAGACTCCAGCCTCAGCTCCTGCCAACCAGTGAGCACTTGTGCATTAGTTTCCCTCTGGCTGCCTGTTAGCTTTTGTCTATTGTGGATTCGGCACTGCGGCAGGAGTCGCTGCCAAAGATTTTAATTGGAAGAGTGGTGTTTGTTGGAGCCCAGGCAGGTAATGGCAGCTGGAATACTGCAACAACAGAACAATGCAGGAGACGTAGAGAGCTGAGGACAGAGGGCCGCAAATTGGAAGGCAAGGTGGGTCCGCATGCTCAAGGTAGCGGCTTTATCGGTGCCAGCCATCTGTGACAGCATTGTTGATTTGCAGCTGGTACCTGCTGTACTGGTGCGGGGGGGAGGGGGATGCTTGGCACCAGCTCCATGCGTCAGGTGTAGGGATGGGATGGTTATTCAATGTAATTGACGATGTCGATCATAAAAATGTGTCGATGTAGAATTTTAGTGTTGACGCGTTGTATGAAACTATGTAAAAGTTTTGTGACTGCAATGCACCATGTGACAAGGGAAAGTATTTTACCCCCTCGGGATCACGTTTAACGCTCTCCTTTTAAGAATCGCGCAATAAAACAGTCTGCTAATAACTGAACTGTCCACCTGATGATCTCTTCCTCACTCAAGAGCTACAATATTTTATTTATTGGACCTGCGGCATGTTTTTATTTACAATACAAAGTCATTCCGCTAATAAGCTGGCTAGTTGTTTCACTGCTGGCACCATTAAAACTATATCAATTATAGACTGAATTCCGAAATAGTTTTGTCTAATATCGCCGGTGCCAGCAGTGCCGCACTATTTTGTAAGGCATGGATTGGCCAATCATGCAGCACTTCTCTCATAAATATTAATGAGATCTCCTACCACCCTGCAAAAATTAAATTTGCCGTCCGCCCGCGCACAAGGCAACATGGCTGCGTCTACCTGCAGAGCTCCGGAGCCTCTGGTGAAACACGTGGCAAAAAAATTGGCTTCACGCCATCTTCCAGAGTTTGGGAATACTTCAGTCATGGCACCTTTTCTGCCCCTCTACTGTAGCTGACGTTAATTACGCTGTTTCAGCCGTTTTATATTTTCTGTTTGTTTATTCTGTCATGTTAGAGTGAGACAAATTATCGTTACCGACTACTCTTACACACTATTGCCTAAATCGTTCCTTGCTCACTGAAGTAAGGTTAACTATAAGCTACCTTTGCTAGTGTTTGTTAAAAACAGGTTTATAGCAGGTAGAACGAATTATGCTCGTGAACCAAGGTACCTCTGTATTAAAAAAAATATTTAGCATAAAAACTGCTAGAAAGCCACATGAGATGAACAGGCGAGGCAAAAGAATTAGAAGTAAAATTCATATTCCTAGCTTGTTTTGATTTAGTCTACCATATTAACATAAACTAGCAGTGCCAGAAATCGTTCATTTAAACCACATATACTGCCATATACTAACCAGACGTATGGTTAAAGTTTATGCTATCACTTATGTATATAAAGTTTTTTCTCATGTGTATCATAAGGCAATGATAAACCTGCGAATCCAGCATTTGTTTTTCTGTCACCCCGGCACACGTCTCCTCTTTACCCCGACCTGCAGAACTGCCATGAACGTGGAAATGAGTTGCGTTGTGATTCCGCGCTCGATTACTTTTCCTCACGGACTCGGATGTGTGTCACACTATATTGAAATTGAATTTGCGAACCAAATTTTTTAAGGTAGGATAAATGCTATTTCAAGTTACTGGAAATTCAGATTCAGTTTTGTAATGCGGATAACTGCGGCTAAGCCTCTGGCTGCTCTCTTATAGTACAGGGGAATGGGCAAGGAGCTGGTATCTCTCCACAGTTATGGATTATTAGGGCCAATTTCTATTAGAGAAATCTGTGCTGTGACCTCTGCTACCCATGTGATAACTAGTCTTTCCCTCTCTGTCTCTGCAGGTCTGTGACCTACCTCATGCATGCTGGGAATGAGCAGACTGGGACTCCAAGAGCAGTGCTCAGTGTTAGCAGCTGCTGCCACCACAATGATGGCTTCTAGAATGGATGAAGGGCGACGGCACTGCTGAAGATGCTGCCTTGGGAAGGTGGTTTAAACACATGTGATAACACCCATGAAGGCTGTGAGCTTGTTCTGTGCAAGTGACTGAGAACTAGAGTGTACAGTCACCTAAAGAGGGCGAGAAAGCTAACCAGTGTGGACGGGTGGTGTGAACAAAGGAAGTTGGACATTGGTGCATTGGAGCAGTCTTGCTCAAGGTGTTTCTTCAAGGGAGCTGTTGTACAGCAGGTACGAGAACCTGGTTTGATTGATCTAAAAAGGAGGGATTCCGGTACCAGCTGGAAAAGGCTAGAGAGAAGTACATGCTGAGTCATGGGTTATGCGGGCCATGGTGACTTAGCTTAAATGGCTTTCTACAAGCAGAACTCAGTGCTTGTATCTGTTGGTCAGCCCCACTCCTCTTCCTTCTCCGCTGCCTCAGGTTGCCACCTCCACCACTGTTTTGCTAACCTTGAGTCCTGCTTGACTCCAACTCTGTCTGTCCCCCCCCAGCAACGCCATGATGGGCGTCTGGAAGCTGGTGCGGGGCATGAGGCAGATGGAACTACATCGCCTCATTTTGGCGCTCATAGTCTTCTGCTTGCTGTCCATGGCCTTCCTGGCTTACTATGTCAGCAACAGCCCCAAAATCAAAGAGGGCCCCCCCCTCCCCATTAGCGATTGTGGGGCAGTAGCCACATCAACAGGGGGTCAGCGCGTGCCCCTGTTTCTGCCCCCACAGGCAAACCGGCAATTTCCTAAACCGGTGGACAATTCGCGCACAGACCCTGTGGTGCTAGTGTTTGTGGAGAGCGTCTACTCTCAACTAGGCCAAGAAATTGTGGCCATCCTGGAGTCCAGCCGCTTCAAGTACCAGACAGAGATTGCTCCCGGGAAGGGTGACATGCCCACATTGACAGAAGGGGACCGGGGCCGCTATGCCCTTGTCATCTACGAGAATGTTCTCAAGTATGTTAACTTGGATGCCTGGAACCGTGAGCTGCTAGACAAGTACTGTGTGGAGTTTGGTGTGGGGGTCATCAGCTTCTTCAAGGCCAACGAGAACTCACTGCTCAGTGCCCAGCTCAAGGGTTTCCCTTTGTTTCTGCACTCGAACCTGGGCCTACGTGACTACCGCATCAACCCCGCTGCCCCACTACTTTACATCACTCAAGCCAATGAGGTGGACCAAGGCCCATTACCCGGGGATGACTGGACGGTTTTCCAGTCCAACCATAGCACCTATGAACCTGTTCTTCTGGCCAAAGCCCAATCTCCAGAGGCTCTGCTCCACTTAGGTTCCAGTCAGGTGGTTCATGCTACTGTGGTACAGGACCTAGGCCTCCATGATGGCATCCAGAGGGTGTTCTTTGGCAACAACCTGTCCTTTTGGCTGCACAAGCTAATCTTTGTGGATTCCATTGCCTACCTAACTGGCAAGCGGTTGTGTCTGTCTCTGGACCGCTACCTTTTGGTTGATGTGGACGACATCTTTGTCGGCAAGGAGGGCACTCGCATGAAGGTATCTGACGTTGAGGTGAGTACATGTCCTATCTGGGGAAATCGCTGGGATACTGTAATGTACAAGAACATTGTTGTATCTGTTTAAACATTTAAAATGGCTCCAGTGTGCTGTTGGCCTCTGTTCTCTGTTCTGAGCTGTAAGCATGTGGTCGTTAGCTAGGCATATAGACCCTGTCATGTGTGTGGCTCAGTGGGCTAAGCCTGTGTGCTTGTAATCATGAGGTCGCTGGTTCAAACCCAGCCTCAGCATGTCTGCAGGTTAACCCCCAGCTCCCTGGGCACTGCTACAGGTGGCTGCCCTTCGCTGACTTTACAAAAAAGAGCAAGTTGAGGGAGACGTAAAGACAATTTCCCCACAGCGATCAATAAAGTATCTGTTACTATTATTATTAGATGTGTCCATCATCACTGCAGTCCCTGCAATGACTGTCCTGCCTCCTCGGTGTAATTTGAAGCAACTAAAACAAACATGGAATGCTATATCCTCCTGAGACCCCACCCGTTCATTTATGTCCATTGTAGTGGACATTTTGTTTTTGCATCTCTCTTTTCACTGATGTAAGGATTTATTTATTCCTGTTGTACACTAAAGAGGGCGTGCTTTGAAATTAAAAATAAAGATAAATTAGAAAAAATCTAAATTGTAAAATATCTTATTTCCACCCAAGACAAATAATCTAAAATAATTAAAGGACTTTTTTCCTTGGGTCTCAGGAGGTCATGTTCACGTAAGAGTCTGGGACTCTCAGCACATACTCGAACACGGCCCTTACCAGCTTCTCCTGCCAGAAGTGTCAAGTGAAATTAATAGAAGAATAATGGAAGGATTAATTGGGCGTTAGCTTAGACAAGGTACAGTTTAATATGCATTTGGAGGCACGGGGTAATCAGATTGTGGATGCGTGGGGCTCTGGAGCCGAGAGTCACAGGAGGCAGTCAGGCAATTAATTAGCTTGATCTTAATTTAATGTAGACTTCATCTGGATATTCCAAGAACCATTTGCATTACACTGGGCAGGCATCTCTAGGCGACTTACTGGACATGGCTGGTTGTATGGCTCTTTTCCACTGATAACAGAAACTAGGCCATATCTGACCCGTAGAACAACGTGCAACAATGAGACACTGGTTACAGCATGGTTCCACCTCGCTTAGATTTTTTACTGCAGCGAGTTCAGCTCAGTAAAGGCATTACCGCGTTTGTCATTCCATGTCAAACCATCACACCTTTGGACTTCATCATCACGGACTTTAACGAAGCATGCCAACTTGGTCACATGAGTAACTCATGAAACTGAAATGGGGCGTGACTTGGATCAATATTAAGGGAGATTTAAATGAAAGTTTTAACTTTTTGGGGTGGGAGGACTATGGTTTTGACTGGCTATATTTACCTTAATTTAAGCTGCACAGAAATGGTCCTCATATTGTTTTAAAGCTATTGTCCAGCCCTATAGATTGAATAAATACTAAGCCATCCCTATATGAATAATTATTATGTGATAACTGATTAAATATTCAATAACAATAACAAAATCTGTATTTTCAAAATTGATAATTTTTTTTACTAAAGCTAGCTCGTAATGTCCAGAACATCTCTAGAAAATTTGGTCTTTAAATTGTTGCTGAGATATCCTAAGTCACATGGTTTCATATCATTAATGGGCCTTTTTAATGGCAGCCAAACTAACATGAAATAGTGTAACAAGCAACAAGGTGTAAATAATATTAAGTTTACAAATATGCAACACTGAAATATAAGGAAAGCTTCATTAATGTCATTGCAGATAGGTGTACTTGCCATACTATTTAAAGGGCCCACATGGCTAGTAAATATGGTTAATAAATGCCCTGCTTTCATCAGAGGTGAGTGAGGTGTGCAAATCGGTCCAGCCTATCTAGTTTATTTTTGTTAGTTTTTCAGGTTTTTGACAAATGAAGGCCCTTTTTAGTAGGACAGTGTCTAGTCAAAAGTGTAAACTAAAGAGGAAAATAAACTATTCCGATTATACCATTAATTCTCTTTTCCCAGTTACTTTGGCAATATTGTCTTTTTATTCATTTTTAATAGTAATTTAAATTGTATTTCCACAGCTAGTTCTGCCAATAGTTGTAGTTGGCATGAAAAATAATAACCCTGTACCATGTATTGATCACTAACTGCTATTCTACTACTGTTAACAGCATTGTAAGGAGCTGTGGTTTTGATACACATTTCACATAAGTAATGATATTTCTGCAACAACTCAAAAACCATAGACCACATGTTCTGGAGATGTTCAGAACATTACAAGCTAACTTCAGTAAAAAAAAAAAAAGGATGAATTTTGAAATATAGGTTCTTTTGTTATTGAATTTTTAATATTTTAATTAGTTATTGCCTAGTAATTATTAATATGGGGATACCATGTTATTTCTTCAATCTATAGAGCTGGACAGCAGAGCTTTAAAACAATATGGGACTATTTCTGTGCAGCTTACATTATGGTAGCCAGTCAAAATCCTAATTCCCCTCCTAAAAAGTTAAAACGTTGTTCACTTAAATGTCCATCAATATTGATTGAAGACATGCCCAATTTCAGGTTCATGAGTTACTCATGTGGCCAAATCAGCATGCCAAGTTTCGTTAAAATGGACGATTAGGTCCAAAAGTGTGATAATTTCACATGGAAAGACCCTATGTGCTAATTTCCACTAGAACATCTGAAAATTACTGAATTATGTTCACAATTATGTTCATCATTGGTATCTCTCTGTATTTTGACGAATCAGATGTTAGTGACTCAACCAGCTTGGTTTAGTCGCACTTTCAGCCTTGCTAGTAAGCAGGGCCATGTTAGCGTGGGTGTTGTGCAGTTGGCATATTTTGCATTTAGAAAGCTGTCTCTGTGCTTCGGCTCAGGTATGGCGGCAGTGGAAAGGTGTCATGTAGTGAGCTCACCCCCTGTCATTTGGAATTCCCGATATAGTAGGAAGCAGTCAAGATGATTAGTTGCTGGAACCATGACAGTAAACCTGCATTTTCAGTCACCCCCCCATCCCCCACTCCCAAACCCACCTGTTTACTTTTCCAGCAGTCAGCTCCTCTGGTGTGGTTTGGCCTGCTAGTCTGACTGCTGTGATCTTCCTGGGCTGCGTACTGCGCATAAGGACAGGGCTTGGCATCAGCACAGGGTGGCTTTTGCCTACCATAACCCCAGTAGACAAACAGCCCCCATCCGGAGTGTACCATTCCCCCTGACCCACAGGGGTGATGTGGTTCTGGGCCTCCTGTATGCATTAATGCCATGACTTATGAAACCAGTGCTGTTACCCCCAGAGGGGGCTGAACCACCTGGCCAATTTTACAGCTTCCTTTTTTAATCAGTTTGTGCCGACGACAGGGCTACAGGCCAGGGAGCTGGAAACTGGCATCTGATCCACACTCACTCATTGATGGTTCTGCAATCTTAGCATGACCTGTAGGATCTGTAGCAGCTTTCAGGCTCTGCCTGGGCTTTTGCGTAGTGCAGCACCTGTACTGTGTTGGCTCCTGTAACAACTCCTGAATTATATGCATGGGCTTCAAAGATTAGACACATACACAAGCTCATTTTAGTGAAAGTCTGATAGTCCCACCTTTCCTTCAGCCTCACTGTAGAGCCACCTACAGGTTGTTCAGGGTTAGCTTCCATGTTTCGCACTAGTCCCTCTGTCAATCAGTAAGTGTTATATAGGACACTGTGCCAGGGTGTTAAGGCCATGTTTTATGCCATGTCTGCTTGTCTTTAGCTACAGTAGTGAGTCATGCTGCTCCCTCTTGTTTTGCAGGCTCTCCTCAGTGCTCAAAAAAGGCTCCGTGTCCTAGTGCCCAATTTCACGTTCAACCTGGGCTTCTCCGGAAAGTTCTACCACACTGGTAAGAGTGTGCATGGCGCAGCTCGTCTATCAGAGGCTGTCTTAACCCTGCTGTTAAGTTGCTTCCCTCCCGTCCAGCTCTGTGCTGACAGTGACTGGGAGACTACATGCTGTGTCAGACAGGGGCTCCTCCTGTCGCCATCAGCTCTGCATAACGTCTTTCTTGTGCTGCATTAGTAATAAGCGGGCATGGAGCTCAGGGGACCTTCACTTTTGGCCCCGGCTCAACATGCATTAGCGGTCACTGTTCAGCGAAGCAACGTGCTACTGCCACTACTCAGCCGTTCTGCTGTCTCCTATGCCCGCAGGCACTGATGAGGAGGACCGGGGTGATGACATGCTGCTGCACCACAAGAAGGAGTTCTGGTGGTTCCCTCACATGTGGAGTCACATGCAGCCTCACCTGTTCCACAACGTCACTGTGCTGGCTGAGCAGATGCGCCTCAACATGCTCTTTGCCAAGGTGAGAGTCGGTCTGCGGTTCGGCCGCAGGGCCCATTGTCAGCCCTCAGGCGTCGCCGGCATCTCCGCTATCGGCTCATCTTCGGAGTTAACTCTTCCGAAAACGGGCGTGATGTGACGGACACGGCCGTGGTGTTTTGGGAAGGCCTGCCGGCAGATTAGGTGATAGTGTGGCACGATATATTGAGGAAATAGGTTAGCAATGCCCTCTAGTGGACAAACAGTACCATTGTTTATAAATAAGCTTTGTGCATCACTTGATGACTCATTTTGTCTGGTGGCTTGTTTGCCTTGGAGCCATTTCGCAGTGCAGTGGGTTTCTGAAAGTTTGACCCCTGATCATACCCTCTACAGGAGCATGGAATCCCCACAGACATGGGCTATGCCGTAGCCCCCCACCACTCAGGGGTGTATCCCGTGCACAGCCAGCTCTATGAGGCCTGGAAGGCTGTGTGGGGCATTAAAGTGACCAGCACAGAAGAATACCCTCACCTGCGCCCCGCCCGATATCGCCGGGGCTTCATCCACAATGACATCATGGTGAAAAAACGTTTAAAAAAAAAACGTCTTGCCGTCAGCCTCTCTCTTCCCCTTCCTCCACTTCATGTGCTTATTGGTCCTGCCCTGCTGCACAGGTGCTGCCCAGACAGACGTGCGGCCTGTTCACACACACCATCTTTTATAACGAGTATCCTGGGGGCTCCCGTGAGCTAGACAGGAGCATCCGGGGGGGGGAACTGTTCCTCACGATCCTGCTCAACCCGGTAAGTGCTGTTCAAGTCCTTCCTGATTGACACTGACCTCGCTGTCTGCTGCATAACAGCCTTTATCAGCATTATGGCTCTACAGGCCCTTTCCTACTGAAGTTCAGGAATCTGGTCCCTGGTTCCAACATGGTACTTTCTAGCCAGTTTGTGTGTTGGTTTCCCACTACACAACAGGAACTGGGACCTTTATGTTAAACAAGCATGGAAGATGCAAAAAGCTTGTAGGCTTAACTTCACACATAATTTCATATGAAACTACACTGGCTCCCCAAAAACAATGGAGGATGAACAAGTCGTTTTGTTAGTTGTTAGTTACTGGAGTTTGGGTCCTCAATTGGTTCATTAATTTTGCGATCACAGATTAAAATACAAGATGGGTGGCAACTACTAACGAGTCTCAAACTACCAGCATGCTATGTAGTTTTATATAGCCCACGACATGTTTGTAATTCATTATTAAATCTGTCCTTTCATTTTCTACATAGTAAACACATTGTAGTGTGATTAAGTACCTAAAAAGGTCCTGTTTCCTAGAAAAAGTTAATACGATGGGGAAAGGGCCTTGTGTAGACCCCTGGAGCTAGAAATAAGGCCAAGATCATTTTGCCTGCTAACTCACTGTTTAGCATAAAGGTCCCAGTTCACTGAAGTTGTGTGGCTCAGTGTGTGGGGACAATGCTCCTGTGGTCAGATACTACAGTCGGCAGTGTGTTGCCTAGATGATTTCACAATGGGTTAAATAATTTATACCGGCAGAAGAGTCCTCATGATTATGTAAAGAGTGGGGTGTTATTCTATAGTGAACTGTGAGACCATAACATGGTGCTTCTGGCTGTCGGTCTTAACATAGACGTCTTCTCCAACTTTTATCCAGTTGTGAAGGCTATATGCTAATAGAACCTGAATGACCAAACTAAAATAAATGGCTCTTAATGAGCCTTGAGTGTTAGCATCCAGCCTGCATGTAACACAAGTCTTGGGCATTGAACCTAGGGGAATGGCCTTCTGTCTTACTGATTGCTGCTCCACATTGTTACATGTCGAGTCTTCCTCTAGTTGTGTGTGCCTTGATTGTTTCCCCTGGCCCATATGTAATCGGGCAAGATCCTTTCTAGTGACCCTGCCATCTGCTTGCCTCCATCTCATGCCTTCAGATCAGCATCTTTATGACCCACTTGTCCAACTATGGGAACGACCGGCTGGGTTTATATACCTTTGAGTCCCTGGTCAAGTTTGTGCAGTGCTGGACCAACCTGCGACTCCAGACACTGCCTCCGGTCCAGGTGGCTGAGAAGTACTTCACCATCTTTCCTGAAGAGAGGGACCCCTTGTGGCAGGCATGTAGAATGGCATCTTTGATGTAATTGCTTTGTCAAAGCCAGGTCATACTTCACTTTTCCGTGTGCGCTTTTGGTTGTGGATTAGTGGAAATTATGAAAATTTTGTCATCAGGAGTTAGCTGTGGATAGCAACATGCATGTAGTTATGATTTTTATCTGTAGTGGAAATTGTGCACATCCATGCTCATGGTGTAATGATGGTGAGCAGAGGGATGGAGGTACGCGCATATCTAATTTTTCATACTGTCTGGACACTACACCAAGGTATACGATATTTTTAGAAGCTGTACTATTGTGGCATTTTGAAATCTTGCCAATAAAATTTGTACGGGGTTTTCCCAATTAATTTCGTTGTAAGGATTTCAATATACCTCGGTATCCCATATTACCATAGTATCGCACTACCCTAAACTATTAACTTTAAAAATGTTGATAAAAGTTTACCCATTTCACTATCCTGCTTGTATTTGTGTTTAGCTGCAATAGCCTTTGCAATGCCCTCTCCTGGTCTGGTCGAATATCACTGCTATATGCACCGACCGGGACCATCTGCATCCGCAGCCAAATGTAGTATGAACACAAGCTGCCACGCACACAAGCATTCACAGCCCAAAAGCGCACACAGAAAAGTTGAAGTATGAATTGGCCTTGAACAGGGAATATGTTTTAAATCCCTATCACGCAACTGAAGCTTTTCAGAATGTAAGCTTCATTTTTTTAGTACAGTAAAAGCTTTAATAATAAATTATGAAGGTATATCTTTCAAGTCTTGTAAGTATTTTGCATGGTATCCAATTTGAAAATTGTATTGTTCACTGGTAAAAAAAAGTGGAAAAAACGTAGCATAATCACGTGGATCTTACTCTTGCTTCTCTCTGCAGAACCCATGTCATGACAAGAGACATAAGGACATCTGGTCCAAGGAGAAGACTTGTGACCGGCTACCCAAGTTTCTGGTGATTGGTCCTCAGAAAACAGGTGTGATACAAGGGCATAGACTAGTCTTTTACGTGGAAGGTCGCATTAACTTTAATTAATGCTCATTGGTTGTTAAAGAAGAAATTGGCCTGGGGCTTATTAATGTGGACAGGGAAGTGTAATGAAAGACATTGGCGTTACCATACCTGATGGCTTTCTGCTCCTTTTAGGCACGACGGCACTGTACTCGTTCCTAACCCTACACCCGGCTATCACCAGCAACTTCCCCAGCCAGTTCACCTTTGAAGAAATCCAGTTCTTCAGTGGATCCAGTTACCAACATGGCATTGACTGGTAACCATGTCGTCTGCCTTTCTTGTGGCGGGCTGGGCGCACCTAAGAGCCCTGTTTGTGGATGTGATCAAGGACACCTTCTTCCTGCAGGTACATGGATTTCTTTCCATTCCCCTCCAATGCCAGCACTGACTTCCTGTTTGAGAAGAGCGCCAACTACCTGGACTCAGATGTGACCCCAAGGAGGGCTGCAGCCCTGCTGCCTCGGGCCAAAATCCTGGTAGTACTCATCAATCCAGTGGACCGAGCATACTCCTGGTACCAGGTGAGTCCAAAAAAAAAAGTTGTAATGGACTCCAAGAGCGGAATGCTTGAGTTTTTGCTTGGGTAGCTCTTAATTTCTGTATGTTATGTAACCTGACTGGCATGTCACATTGTCTTACACTTCTGGCTTCTGATTCTTTGTCCTAGCACCAGAGGGCTCACCAGGACCCAGCTGCCCTAAATTATACATTCCATCAGGTTGTGTCAGTGGGTCTTGACTCTTCCCCTGAGCTCCTGACCCTTCAGCATCGCTGCCTGGTACCTGGGGCCTACGCCATGCACCTAGACCGCTGGCTGCACCACTACCCTCCTAGCCAGGTGTTTACCCCCCCCACCCTCCCAGCACTGCCTGCTTTGCCCAATATTCTTCCCCTGTGACCTCTGGCCCTCTGCCCCCTAGCTGCTGGTTGTGGATGGTGCAGTGCTACGGTCAAACCCTGTGCAGGTGATGGAAGGTGTACAGAGGTTCCTGGGAGTCACGCCTATCTTCAACTACACTCAGGTCCTGGTGTGAGTGAAGCCTTCCTGAATCCCGACTGCTGGCTATGGCTGTCCTCTGACATTGTGCTCCTTGCCTACAGGCTTTATAACTGTCTTGTTCTTTACAGGTTTGATGAAAACAAAGGCTTCTGGTGTCAAAGGGTGGAAGGGGGGCGTCCCAAGTGTCTGGGCAAGAGCAAGGGCAGGAAGTACCCCGAAATGGCCCCAGAGGTACCCCCCTGTCAAATTGTGTTGTGTAAATTACCGGTAGCTACCCCGACAACAGGGCTAGATGTAGTGGAAGTTGCAGGAGTCCAGTGGACCCTGGTGAACATGCAGTCTATGACATTGTGTCACTTAATGCTCCCAGATAAGTAGGGATTTATAGCGCATAGCTATGCTGGGTCCCATTTCTGAGGCCTGTGCTGTTCTTGCATGTTTGGTCTGTGTGTGATTGTGCCTCCTGTTGACTAGCCTCCCTGTGTTGCAGACGAGATCCTTCCTGTCTGAGTATTACCGTGAACACAACATGAAGCTGCTGAAGCTGCTGAAACAGCTGGGCCAGGCACTGCCCACTTGGCTAAGGGAGGAGATCCAGAACACCAGCTGGAGCTGAGAATGGGAGTTCAGGCGGGGGATAAGGTGATGGGAGGCTCCTTCTGCCATCACCCTCTGGCCAGGATCCTTTCTCTGTTCTGTATCCCTTTGTAGCAATGAGACCCCATTTCTGGCTTGATGTGGCAGCGGCTACAGGACTGGAGTCTCAGCACAGACTCAGCATGTTGACATCCGTTGAACTTTGGCCTCTGTTGGCAAGCAAATGGATGTGAGAACTCTTACCCTCCCGACCACCAGCCACAGAACTGGAGGCCTGAGAAGGAAACACTATGGACACAAGATGGTGACTGGGATACAGTCATGGTCTTCCTTTGGAAGAATGTAAAATATTGTACATGTTCTTTTTTTAAAGTGGTTGTATATTTTGGGTTAGGGTAGGGTGGGTCACAAGGTCTTAAAACAGACACAAGAAAACCCGTCCCGTGGATTGCTGGATAAGAGATCCTTTGTTTGGTCTGCTCTCTGCCTACGACTGATACACACACACACTGCCACTCCTCTACAGACAATCAGACAAGCCTGCAGGGACCTGCTTTGTGCAGGGGAGAGTGGGTATACGGCCCCGGGACAGGGCTATTGGTACCATAGATCGGTGTTTCCCAGTCCAGTCCTCAGGGAACCCCGGACAGTTCACATTTTTGGTTCCACTCAGCTTCCAGCGCACCTGCACCAGGTATTTGGTGGTCCCTGATTGGCTGGGAGCAGGTAGGGGGCAAAAACGCAGAATGTTCGGGGTTCCACGAGGACTGGGTTGGAAAACACTGCCATAGATAGTGGGACAGGGGTCAAGTGTCCATAACAAGAGCTGCTGTCTTGTTTTTTTTTGTGTATTTTGTAAAAATGGTCTCTAACATGAAAAAGTACCAATGCAGTATCATCTCCAATAAATGCAGAGAGGTTGGCGGCATCACTTTTCTGTTTTTTCCTCATTTCCTTGGTCTGCTAGTGTGCAGATGTACTTTGTTTTGTGATTAAAATCCCCTTCGTAAATGCCCTGCTGGACAGTCTGCTTCTTTTTGGTGAAAAGTGTCACTGTCTTTGGAGCCCCTGGATGGTAGTAGTTGGGTGTCATGCCTGTCTAATGAATTTGCAGAATGAGCAGAGAGTAGGGCTGGCCGAGATCTCAATATTGCATCGCACATGTGCAATAATCACCAGGGCTTCAGATGACAGCCGCAACATTTGGCTGTGTGCCAGCTTTTCTGTGCCATACGGACATTTACGCCCACAATTTAAGTAGTTTAGTAGTATGGCTAAAATGTTAATGAGGCTTTGTATGACGTCCAAAAGGTATTAGTATAAATACGAGATATCCTTATGTTTCATAAATGTGTCAGACTTTGAACTGCAAAAAGTACCACCACACCGTCTTTTTACTTTATCCACAAGATCTACTCTTTTAAAAGATGTCGTGGCTCCTCTTCTTCATCACGACTTCAGTGCATATTGCACTGACGTATACCAAATCGTAGTATACCAAACCGTAGTATACCAAACCGTAGTATACCAAAACAGTATTATGTGGGGTGCTCCGCTAATCAAATTTAAGAAACATAAAGTTTATACAGATTACTAACTTTTGGGTATCACAAAATGCATCATATTCATATTTAGGCCATACTACTAATCTTCTTACCAAGTTATGGGCGTAAATTAATGTCCGTATAGCACCAAAAAAGCTGGCATCCAGCCAAATGCTTCCATCTGAAGCCTTGCTGATGATTGCGTATGAGTGATATGATATCGCCCAGCCCTAGCAGAGAGCACAGAAAGTTCTACTATGTCATAATTTGGGGGGGGTCAGTTGCTTACTTGTGGTGTGTGGCTGCAGCGACAGCGAATACGCTACAGTACGCTAAAGTAAGACACCTGGTTGGATGCTGTCTTTGCATTCTTATCCAAGGCACTGGTGTAAACAGATTTCTTAAATCTGGCTCCTGCATCGAGAGCCACAGCCTCATGTCTGTCACCCAGGTGCCACTTTGGGCTGAGGTCTACTTGGTGTGTTGGTGCCTCGTTCGGATCCATTAAGTGTTCAGACAGAAGTAATGATTGGTATTCTGTGAACTGAGGGTCATGTTCTCCGACTAGCCCTTTGCCCGACTGCCCACCCTGAAGAGTCCCCAGTCTCGTATTTTACTGCTCTGACATTTTGATAATAAGCGCAGCCAAAACTCAAACAGTATATTGAGTTGAATGTATAATTCATACTTTGCGACACATTTTCTCATCAGCATTAGTTCTCTCGTGTTACACAGGTAATGAAATAAGCTGCCATTTAAAGGATGACGAACAAGCCACGGTCGAAATATTATTTATTAAATACTTTCAGATCAGGTTTCAATAACAAAGCTATGAAGAAGACCTACAAACATTCAAACACCTGGTAAGTTTGCTTAACTCATGGTTTATTTTTATTTTTTTTATATGATCATGCAAAATCCAGCATCCAATTTGAAACTCGAATATATGAAGCCCCTAAGTGTACTATTACAATGCAGGAGTTTACTAATAAGGGGACATACCAAGCTAAGGTGAGCTTCTCACGTGTCTCACATCACGCATATGTGAGGCTGCACAGTTTGCATTTTCCTCAGATGCAACTAACTTCTAAGTAAACACAAACTGAAAAACATTTTACCAGAAAGTAGACATGCATATTTCCTTCTCTTGTAAAACTGCATATATGGTTTTGTTACACTGTGGCTTACGGTTCCCTTAGCATTGTGTGTCAGGGCTCTGCAGCAGTGACTGTGTTTCAGTTTAGTGTCCTCCGTGTTCCCTTTTTTAAATGTAAACTGGACTTTAGCTTGATCTTTCCCCAAATTCGCACTCACTCACACACGCGCACACGCATGTAATGAAAACACTTTACACCGGTTCTCACGGCGCAAGTCACACGTTGAAACGACTTAGAACATCACATCATCTAGTACACTGCGACATGGAGACAGTGTCAGGTGTTTAACTCACAGAGCTAACATTGTGTTACACAGCACATTTTGGGGGGGGGGGGGGTGTTGCACAGTGTGAAGAAGGCAGAGCATTATTTTTCTTTCTATTAAAAGGAATCAGAGATCCTGGGTGTTCACTACCTCACTGGTATGATGGAGCAGGTTAACACAGCATCAAAAGGTGGAGTGGCAGCCAGGAGATGCCCCAAGCGTCACAAGTCACACATGTCTACTTGACAGTGAAAACGGCACTGACGTTTATCCATCACAGCAATATGGTTTAATTTTGAAAGGAGCTATTGCTATATATGCAAAGTGTCCCTTTCTCTGTTCCCAGCCTGCCTTCACCTGACCAAGAGAAGGAAAGTCAGCCTTGCACAGTCAAAGCAGCCTGTCTCTCAGCCTGGGCTTGCCGCAGGAGAGCGGAGTCTGTGGAGTGGTCCGTTCATGCACATAGTTGGATTAGGGACAGGAGACTTGTCAAGACTAGTTCTTCTGCACTAGATCACGGTCCCAAACTCTGTGTGGTCCTCATTAGCCGCCTGGCCTGGAGCAGTCAGGAGGTTCTAAGCAGAAGGGTCAATTGAACATTCCTTCTGTGTTCGGTCTCGTGCGCTAAACAGCACAGGTAATTTGCTTTTTTTTCCCCTTTTCCTCCAGGATGGACTGAACAAAATTTCAGTTGCTTAAACTCTTTTCAGACAATGTAGCCAAAGGTTCCCTAGTGTGTAGCACCCCCTGGAGTAGAGAAAGTGCTATCATCTACCTTTGTGAAGCTGTTTCAGCAATGCTAATGCTACATTCTACTGATTTAGCATAAATGGGCCTTATCCCAATGACAGAGCTGCCAGGCTTGGTACAGAGGCCGGGCCTCTTATGCAACATTACGTTCCCACACCCAGAAACAGTGGGTGCCCTGTGTTGTCTACGTGTACGTCTTCAAAAGATTAATTTTCTCGAAACACAAAACTTTCAATTCATCATTCAGGAGATAAAAAGCAAGTGTCATTTCACAACACACAATACAAAACCTGCCCCAACCCTCACACAAAAAAGTAAAACAATATCAAATACCTAAAGTCTACACTTTGGTGCTTTTTAATTGTAATGTTCAAATAGTTTTTTTTTCTTGCTCTGACTTGCATTCAAACATCTAGATATGCATTTAAAAATTTGAAAACCAAATTTCGGCACCTAAACACTAATGAGGGTGAGTGCATAAAATCATCTTGAAAATGACTGCAGCTCCTGTTCCACATACGTACATAAATGTTTAATTCTGATATATTTTGCTGAACAAATATTTAACACTCTTTGGACAGCTTTAATGGGCAGAAAGTTTGATCTGACGGTAAAGGACAAGATGTCACCTCCATGTGAGCATTAGAAGCATGTACCATCTGGAGGGTGGAGTCACAGCAGAGGCTGGCTCCCACCATCTTGCTGGAACTTGGTGGGTGGGGTATGTTGGTCATGGCGCTGCAGCCGTTGGTTCTCATTTTAAAGTGTTTTAGCCTTCTGTGGTCATGTCTGACCCGACTCCTGGCGCTGATGCAACCTCTGATAAGAAATGCTCCAGTTAGCTTCAGGATTCATGCAACCTGTCAGAGGAAGAGAGCGCAGGTGAGTTGAAACCGGCTGGTACACCTTGCAAACAAGCTTAACCTTGCGTATTTGTGTAAGCCTGAGGAACTCTGTTGTGCTCTTCCCAATTACACGTTCACTAGTACAGTTCACTAGTATCTCCTGTGGTTGTGAGGGGTCTTGTCTAGCATACCTGCCAGATGTGAGCTTCCAGCCTGACAGAATCCTTAGAAAACAACATTCTCTTACATTTGACGTTCTTGGTTATTCACTGCAATTTAATGCAGCTTTTCAAGTCAAGTAGGTTAGATGGTCATTTCAGCCATATACACAGTATATAGTGAAACAAAACATTCATCCGAGACCAAGGTGTACAAAAACAAAAGGGCAGAAACAACACAGATGCAGGTACAGTGCAATTTACAGGACATGACAACACACAGTGCAGTTGACAGTAGTTATTGCGCCGGTTGGAATAGATATTGATATTGGATATTTAAACAGTAATAATAGATGATAAATAAAAGTGTATAAGTGCAAACAGTAGCAGATGGACGGGTAGTATGTGGGGGAGGCTGTGCTCAGCTTGGTGGTACTTGGAGATGTTCCTGTTGAACCTGACTAACTGAGCTCTCCCAGTCAGGAAGTCCAGGATCCAGTTGCAGAGGGAGGTGCTCAAACCCAGTAGTCTCAGTTTTCCTGTCAGATGCTGAGGAATGATTGTGTTGAGTGCTGAACTGAAACTTATGTGTGGCATTCTTCTTTTTCGCCCAGGTGGATGAGGGCCAGGCGGAGGGTAGTGGTGACGGTATCATCTGCTGAGCAAGTGGCAGGGGGTCCAGTCAAAGGGGCAGCTGTGATTTTATGTACCTCATGACGAGCCTCTCAAAGTACTTCACGATGATTGGTGTAACTGTGACAAGGCCGTAATCATTCAGGCAGGACACTGGGGACGTCTTTGGCACAGGAATGATGGTAGTGGCTTTGAAGCACATTGGAAGGACAGTGGTGTTCAGCGATATACTGAACTGAAGGTGTCTGTGAGGACATCTGCCAGCTGCTCTGCACGTTTGCTGAGCACAACACCTGAAAGGTTGTCTAGTCCAGAGTCCAGTGGTTGACTCTGAGCAGAGTTCTCCTCATATCAGCTGTGGCCAGGCAGATCAGCTGATCATTGGGGACCAGGGTGGTCTTTGTTGCTGCCGTGCCATTCAGTGCTTCAAACCATGCATAGATGGGATTCAGTACATAAAGGAAGACCTCATTATAACAGGCAGGTGAAGATGTCCTGTAGTTGGTGAAGACATGGACGCCCTACCACGTGTTGTATTTCCCCAGTGTCTTGAAAGTGCTTGTGGATTCTCTGAGCATGTACACACTTTGCTGCTCTGATAGCCCGGGACAGATCGGCCTTTGCTCTTCTCAGGGCAGCCTTGTCACTGGACCTTAAGACAGTTTCTCAGGTTCTCAGCAGTGCCCGCAACTCTGTAGTCACCCATGGTTTATGGTTGGGGTGTGTGACGATGGTTTTGGACACAGTAACATCATCAATGCACTTACAAATGTAGCTGGTCACTGACACCATGTACTCCTCCAAGTTGGTCACCGTAGGTTACAGCTTAGCTAAACATGTCCCGGTCAGTGTGCTCAAAACAGTCCTGAAGCACAGAGATGGCTCCTGGGAGGCAGGTTTTCATCTGCTTCAGAACGTCAGACAAGCAGTCTGAATGCTGGGATAAGCATAACAGAGATGTGGCTTAAGAAGCTGAGGTGGGGGCAGGGTTCAACATGGTACACACCAGCAATGTTTGTGTAAACAGAGTCCAGAACGTTCGTCCCCCTCGCCGCATAGTTCACATACTGATGAAATTTAGGGAAATCTGACCTGAGATTTGCATTGTTGAAATCACTGGCTATAAACAGTCTGTCTGGGTGTGTGTCTTAGAGCTCGCTGATGGCTCCGTAAAGTTCAGTCCATGCACTGTCGGTGTTAGCGCTGAGTGGAATGTATGACGCCACAATGAGCATGGTGCTTTCCATGTTGAACAAAATGGTCTGTATCTAGAAGTCATAAATTCCATTGGTGAATGGGATGGGTGGAACAGCTGGCCAGGTAGCGTTGGCTTTTAGCCTAGCATGGACCCCTGCCCACTTTCCATGCTTCTGCTTCTTCGCGAGCCGCTTGTGATGTCCCCTCCACCAGCCAGCAGCATCAGAAGACGCCATTGTCTGAAGGCCTGGTTCCCGAAGAAAGCTGAGGTTGCATAGCTTATCCAGCAGTCCATCCAGGAGGTAATTTTCTTTTTGGTGTTTTAGCAAGGTCTGATAGACATGTGCACCAGTAGTTCTGGTACCCCTATAAGTGTATTTTCATTAAAGCCGATTAGGTCCAAAACTTTAGCACCAAAGTGTGGTTCTAGAGTACCCACTGCAATTCAACACGATACAATCTTGCCAGATAAGAGCCCTGCTGGCCCCCTGCCCCTGACACCCTGAATCCATTATTCCTGTTGCTTGTACTGTGCTGAGCAGTTTTTGGTACAAATTATAAAGATATTGCCTATAACATAGCTGCCCTTGGTATCAGCCATAGAAGAGTGGATGATGAGAAGTTTATGCATTTTCTTGTACGGCGCTTTCTTGGGTTTTCCAAATCCACAGCAATTTAGACTTTCCTTCAGAGGACAAGCACTGCAGCACAGCCACCCTTTATTCAGAGTATATATAGACCGTACAGGGTCAACAGGCCAACAATCAAACACATATGCAAGAGTAACTTGTCTAGTAACAGTACAAAAAGCTTCAGTGGAGCAGAATAAGAAGTCACACTTAAACTAGTGAACAGACAAAGGAAAGCACTCTGGCAGGCTAGCAAATAGCCAACACTGAACACAATACAACATAACAGTGATGTAACAAAAGGGCGTAAGTGAATGACAGTGTGGCTCCACGGCATGCAAGGTATACCTGTGCTCAGCAGTCCTCACTGTAGAGGTGCTGCAGGTGCCCCTGAGCAGTGGAAGTGGACGTTGAGCCACTTGGCATCACGGCGGTGCCACACGCGTGTCTCCTCAGACTGGCTGCTGCGTGGCCGGCCCTGGCAGTCGATGTACTGCGTGAGGCGGATGTAGGCAATGCAAGCGGCGTCCTCGCCGATCAGGTGCACGTGAGGGTTCAAGATGGTGGTGTGGACAGGTTTGCTGTTTTTACTCAGTACTGTAAGGGCAGGCAAGAACAATCAATAAGACTGCAAAACTTTTATTAATTAAAAAAAAAAAAGAAGTAAACTTACAATTTTCAAAGTAGAACTTGTGAAAATCCATGCCCTCTACTAGATTTCCAAGTGCTTCTGGTTCAAAGGATGTCAGTCCAGGATCACAGATTCTCCTAAAAGGGTAGATAATTGTGTGATCATGAGTGAACACCAATGAGTTGAGTTCAAGTCACCGTGTTTGCGGCAGGAGCTCCTCCAAAGCGGTAACAGTCACTGGGCTTTAGCATGTTAACACACAGTGAGAAATATCCGTCTGCAGGAGCAGCCTGCATACTCACGTATATGCCTCAAAGTCCCCATTATTGATGGCTTCTATCAGCTGCTCTGTGATCTTGATGATTTCCTGCTTGCGTGCTGCAATCCAGTTTGAGGAGTTTGGGAAGGAAAGAAAAGAATAAGTCACACATCCAGTATTCATTCCCACAAGTAGAAAAGCCCTGCTCTCCACATGCAGGGTCCCAGCTCCCCATCCAGGTACTGCAGCAGATACCCAAGCACTCAGGGCACCTGCAGCCCCAGGCTGACCCCCCGCTAGGCTTAACCTGCCACTAACCCTGACAGCCAGACCTCAGTGCTGAACCATACCACACAAGACAGCACCTCATACTAAAGACTAAAACTAAAACTACTCAGACTAAAAGGCCCATTATACAAATAATTTCTGGGCCACTGTATATTACACTGGCACAGCCACCACATTGTCCAAAAAAAAAAACCAAAGCACACAAATGTTCACCACCAAGCTATACAGTCATGGCCAAAAGTTTTGAAAATGACACAAGTATTGGTTTTCACAAAAACTGTTGCTTTGTAGGTCTTTTTGTCAGATGTTTCTATGGTAACTGAAGTATAATTATAAGCATTTCCTAAGTGTCAAAGGCTTTTATTGACAATCACATTAAGCTTATGCAAAGAGTCAATATTTTGCAGTGTTGGCCCTTCCTTTTCAAGACCTCTGCAATTCACCCAGGCATGCTGTTGATTCCATTCTTGCATAATCAATGCTTGGAGTTTTTCAGAATTTGTGGGTTTTTGTTTGTCCGCCGACCACAAGTTCTCAATGGGATTAAGGTCTGGGGAGTTTCCTGGCCACGGACCCAAAATGTCTATGTTTTGTTCCCCGAGCCACTTAGTTATCACTTCTGCCTTATGGCACGGTGCTCCATTATGCTGTACAGTATAAGGCATCGTTCTTAGATGGTTTGGCAAAGTTCTCGGAGGATGTTTTGGTACCATTCTTTTTTCATGGCTGTGTTCTTAGGCAAAAGGCCAGTCCCTTGACTGAGAAGCAATCCCATACATGAATGGTCTCAGGATGCCTTACTGTTGGCGCTCATCTTCTCTTCTCTGGACAGTCATTTTTCTGGATGCCCCAAACAATCGGAAAGGCTTTACCACAATCCTCAGAAGTCTAATCCCTGTAAATTTTGCAGAAAATCAGTCTGTCCCTGATGTTTTTCTTGAAGAGAAGTGGCTACTTTGCTGCCCTTCTTGACACCAGGCCATCTTCCTAAAGTCTTCGCCTCAGTAGATGCACTCACACCTGCCTGCTGCCATTCCTGAACAAGCTCTGCACCGATGGTGCCCTGATCCCTTAGCTAAATCAACTTTAAGAGACGGTCCTTGCACTTCCTGGACTTTCTTGGGTGCCCTGAAGCCTTCTTCACAACAACTGAACTTCTCTCCTTGAAGTCCTTGGTAAAAGGTTAATTTATGTGCAATCCTACTAGTAGCAATATCCTTGCCCGTGAAGCCGTTTTTGTACAGAGCAATGAAGATTGCACATCTTCCTTGCAGGTAACCATGGTTAATAGAAAAAGAACAATGATTTCAAGCACCACCCTCCTTATTAAGCATCCAGTCTGCTATTCTAACTCAATCAGCATGACAGAGTGATCTCAAGCCTTGTCCTCATCAACACTCTCACCTGTGTGAGAATGATGTCAGCAGGTTCTTTTGTGGCAGGGCTGAAATGCAGTAGAAATGGTTTTTTTTTGGGATTAAGTTCATTATCATGGCAAAGAGGGACTTCATCTGATCACTTTTCATGACATTCTGCAGTATATGCAAATTGCATCATAAAAACTTGTTCTGGTGCACTTGGTGAAAATTAATATTTGTGTCATTTTCAAGACTTGTGGCCATGGCTGTACACATTTCAACACTGGCCATGAAAGACAGAATATTGTGTTGCATCAAGTTACCAAAACTGTTGATGTGAGACAGCAACACCACTGCTTTAGCAGTTTCTAAATTGAGTGTGTTTTTGTTGCTGTGCTTAATGTTAAATATTATTTATAACCATAGATTATGAATCTCTGTCCATCGGACCTACAGGCCTTACCCGTAGCAATCCTGCAATGGTTTATAATGCAAGACATAAAATTTTACCCTCCACCAAAGGAAACTAGTTTAAATGATTTTTCCTTATACTACCAGTTATACAACAATTTAGTTAAGGGCAGGTGCACTTTTTACTACTAACAGGTCCAATCTGAGGAAAGGCACCAGGGAAGCAAAGCCCCACTACAAAATGTGAAAACAGGAGCACTTTAACAACTCAGACTCGCATATGGGAAGGCATAAAATCCATCACTAACTACAAAGGAAACAGCAGCTGCATAAAATACAGTTAACCCATCTCTCATTGATGAACCTCACCACTTCTGCAGGGATTAACATAGTCAATTACCAAGCTACCACTGTGTGGAGTACCGTCATGTGATCTAACGCTGCAACCACAGGAGGTGAGAAGGACCCTAAGCCACATCAAGCCCAACTAAGTCGCTGGCCTGGACATGGTTTTTGAGGAGGTGCTGAAACACTGAGCAGGACAGCTGATAGTAGTGTTCACCAGCCTTTTCAGGCTATTGTTCCCCTCTGCCTGAAGATTGCTACCATCATCCCCGTTACAAACCAGCAGTCAGGTCCCCGAATGAGTATTGTCTTGTAGCCCTGACCCCCATAATAATGAAGTACCTTGAAGGTCTGGTCCTAACCCCCCACATAAAGAAAAACACTGTTGCCTTTAGGAAGGTCCATGCTGTCCACTCCCCATTACACATCAAGGGCACAGATGTAGAGACCATCAGGAACACCAAATTTCTTATGTTCACCTGATCTCACCTGGACCCTCAACACCATCTCTCCGGCCAAGAAGGCGCAGTAGCTGCATATTTTGCTGAAAAAGCCTCTCAGCCCCCATCTTCAGCACATTGTACAGAAAAACCACAGAGTGTCCTATCAACACCTGGTTTGGGAACTGCACAGAGGGCAATAAAAACAGTGCAAGAAATCATTGGGACCATATCTCCCCTCCATCCAGAACATCTTTCAAATGCATTGTACCTGCAAGGCCCTCATCATTGTGAAAAATCCCTCCCATCCATTGCATGGGCCGTTCATCTGCCTCCTGTCTGGCAAGAGATACCTCAGCTTCATCTGACAAGCTGCAAGACTCCTGAACTCCTCGGCAGTTCCTCACTAAGTGAGCAGCACCAACTCCTCACTTCACCAGCAACTTTATTCTAACTCTCTTTACTGGCATGTTTGCATTTCGTGTTATCCACCACTACATCACATGCTGCTAAATTATTGTACATACTGTATATTATGCACAGAAGGTTCCCCATGCCCATGGTGCATCATATCTCCTACCACTGTATAAGTGTGCATGCCTGACACGAGAATGAAGTCCACTTGACTTGACTTCCCTAGACCAACACGAGTCTGCCTACAGGGCAAACAGGTCTACTGAGAACCCTTCACACTGCCCTGTCACATCTGGAACCGAGAGATAGCTATGCATGCATGCTCTTCATCAACTACAGCTCTGCCTTCAATACCATTACCCCAAACAAGCTGGCTACAAAACTGATTGACCTGGGCCTCAACACACACCTGTGTAATTGGATTCTGGACATCCTCACAAGCAAACCACAGAATGTACATATGGGCAAGCACTCCTCCACTGTCATAATACTAAACGTTGGAGCACCACAGGGTTGCGTGCTGAGCCCTCTGCTATACTCTTCACACACGAGTGCAAACCCATCCATGATTCCAACATCATGATCAAGTGATCAAGGCCTGATATCAAACAACAATAAGTCAGCCCATAGAGTGGAGGTTGAGAACTTGGAGAGCTGGAGCCAGGACAACAACCTTGCCCTCAACCTGAAGAAAACTATGGAGCTGAACCTGAAGTTCAGGAGGTCAACACACAAGGACCACCTTCCCATCAACACCAGAGGCGTGTAGGTGGACGCAGTCCAGAGTTTCAGATTTCTTGGTGTCCATATCATCTGGGATCTTTCCTGGACAACAAACACAACAGCAATGGCCTAAAAATGACGTCAAACGTATCATTTCCTGAGAAGCCTAAAGAGAGCACTTCCATAATAACTGATGATCAACTTCTACAGGTGCACCATACAGTCCATCATCACAAACTGCATCACAGCATGGTACCCCGGGAGCACCTCCAAGAACAAGAAGGTTCTCCAGCAAAACAGCCCAAAGGATCACTGCCTCAGAGCTGCCTACCCTGAAGAGACTCCTCAGAACCCGCTCTAGTCACAAAGCCAGGAACATCTGTAGTGATCCAACCCATCCTGGACACAACTTCTTCACAATTCTGCTGTCCAGCAAGTACTACAGGGCCTTGTACACTTGAACAGTGAGATTAAAGATCAGTTTCTACCCCAAAGCTGTCACACTGCTAAATACACTGGGCCCACCCCCACCTCACAGAGGCTAGAGACTGAAGCATTACGCTTTGTTTCCGCTGAGAGACATGTCGCATGACTCATTTCCAGGCGTGCACAAGTTCTTAGGTCGGCGTTCACGGTTTGACTTCTGAGATTTAGATCGAGTTCTAGGTAAATTTTTTTTTCGATCTGGCTGGTTCAACTTTCAAGAAGTTCTAATGAGTTCGAGAACTGAGGTACCACTGTACTTTTATACTGTGTACTGTAATTTCTGTTATTTTACTCTATATTCTATTATTTTCCATATTCTTTAGCTTGTAGTTATTATTGAGGCTTCTATAGGAGGATCCAAATGTCATCTTGTTGTAATTGTACAGTGACAATAAAGATATCTTGTATCTGTAGTACTGTATATGTAGGTTTTGCATTTCTCACAGCTGTATCAATTAACTCTACCACTGTGGCTTATATGCAGTTCTTCTGAAAACTGTGATTGCTAGATTTAGCAAATCTCAGAAAACCTTTGTTTAACCAAATTACCGAATTACTTTGGAAGTCCAGACTTGGACATAATTATGAGCTATCGCTATGTCAATACAGTGAGTAAAGCTCTTAATCATGGAAATGGAACAGACAAAGTTACTCCATACTGACTATGGGCCTTTTTTTGTGACATCTCTTTTAACATAATTGGAGGTTAAGAAAATACAGTACATAATGTTTGAGGCATAGACATTTTTCCTTGATTTATCCCTGTGCTCCAAGGTTTCAAATTTCAAATCAAACAATTCAGATGTGATTAAAGTGCACATTCCAGATTTTAACAAAGTTATCTACATACGACACTTTTTATACATAGTCCCCCTCATTTCAGGGCACCATAATGTTTGGAATATGGTAGTTATATTAAAGCAGTCATGTTTAGTACATATGCCCATGCGTGCAACGACTGCTTGAAGCCTGCAACTCACAGACATCACCAGGTGCTGAGTATCTTCTCTGCTGATGGTCTGTCAGGCTTCTAATGCAGCCACCTTCAGCCCCTGCCCGTTTCGGGGGCTTGCCCCTTTAGATTTTCTCTTGAGCACGTGGGGGGTCGTGCTCGATTGGATTTAAATCGGATGACTGGCTTGGTCATTCAAGTATTTTCCATTTTTTTAGCTTTGAGAAACTCCCCTGTTGCCTTAGCAGTATGTTTGGGATCATTTTATTGTTGTAGGATGAAGCGTTGGCCAATGAGTTTGGAGGCATTTACTGGAACAAATAAAATGTTTCTACACCTAAGAATTCATTGTGTGACTGCTGTCAGTGTTTACATCGTCAAGAAAGGTAAGTTTGCCCTTATGACCTGGGGGCAGTCATGCAGATCCAAGCCATAACACTCTCACCCCCGTGTTAACCTGATGAGGTGGTATGCTTTGAATCTTGGGAAGTTCCTTTTCGGTGCTGCACTTTCCTTTAGCCATAACCCTAATACTGGTTAATCTTGATCTTATATGTCTATAAGACCTTTTTTCCAGAATTTTGCAGGCTCTTTCACGTACTTCTTCGCAAATTACAGTCTGGTCATCCTGTTATAGATAACTAGCAGTTTGCACCCTGCAGTGTAGCCTCTGTTTTCTGCTCATGAAGTGGATAGTAGTCTCTGACAAAGACACACCTGCCTCCTGAAGACTCTTGGACAGGTGTTTGGGGATTTTTCTTTACCATAGTGAGGATTCTTCTGTCATCAGCAATGGAGGTCTTCCTGGGCCCAGCAGTTCCTTGGAGATTACCGAGTTCAGCAGTGCATTCTTTCTTCTTAGTGGTATTCCGGAGAGTTGATTTTGCTGATGCCACTAATGGATTCTTCTTGTTTTCAGCTTCCATAAGAGCTTCTTTGACTTTCATTAGCATAACTCTTCTTCTCATGTTGAAAAATGTTTACTACAGACTCCAAATGATAGAAGCAGGCCTAGGTATCTTATGCCTTCACTAATGAAGCAATGGAGCATATGTAAGTAATCACAACCAGCTATGAAGCCAAATGTCCCAAACAATATGATGCCCTGATATGAGGGGACTGTGTATAAAAAAAATGTTGTAATTTCCATAAGTCTTGAATGTGCACTTTAATCATGTCTGAATTGTTTGATTTGAAATTTTAAAATGTGGAGAAGAGGTGCAAATCAATGAGAAATGCCCCTTTGTCCCAAACATTATTAAGGGGACTGTAAATGTTAAATCAACCCAGAAAGTAACCCAGAGTAATTACATGAGAACAGTATATGGTGAAACATCACCCGGTAATGCAGTCCATTATACAGGTCCACCTGCTTCTCTGATAGGCATTCATTTGGGACCATCAGATATCCTATTAAAACAGTGGGTCCCAGCTGAATATACACTGCTCAAAAAATTTTTAAGGAACACTGTTTAATCAGTATATACCATCAAGTCAATTAAACTTTTGGGATATTAATCTGGTCAATTAAATAGCAGAGGGGTTTGTTAATCAGTTTCAGCTGCTTTGGTGTTATTGATTTAACAACAAGTGCACTAGAGGGGCAGCAATGAGACGAGCCCCCAAAACAGGAATGGTTTAACAGGTGGGGGCCACTGACATTTTTCTCTTCTCATCTTTTCAGACTGCTTTTTCACTAGCTTTGCATTTGACTACGGTCAAATGTACGGTTGACTACTGGTAGCATGAGGCGATACCTGGACCCTACAGAGGTTGCACAGGTAGTCCAACTCCTCCAGGATGGGGCATCAACATGTGCCCTTCCCAGAAGGTTTGCTGTGTCTCCCAGCACAGTCAAGGCCAGGGAAGAGATTCCAGGAGACAGGCAGTTACTTTAGGAGAGCTGGACAGGGCCGTAGAAGGTCCTTAACCCATCAGCAGGATTGGTATCTGCTTTGTGCAAGAAGGAACAGGATGAGCTCTGCCAGAGCCCTACAGAATGACCTCCAGCAGGCCACTGGTGTGAATGTCTCTGACCAAACAATCATAAACAGACTTCATGAGGGTGGCCTGACGGCCCGACGTCCTTTGGTGGGCCCTGTGCTCACTGCCTGGCACCGTGGAGCTCGATTGGCATTTGCCATAGAATACCAGAATTAGCAGGTACAATACTGGCACCCTGTGCTTTTCACAGATGAGAGCAGGTTCACCATGAGCACATGTGACAGACGTGAAAGGGTCTGGAGAAGCCATGGAGAACGTTATGCTGCCTGTAACGTTGTTCAGCGAGACTGTTTTGGTGATGGGTCAGTGATGGTCTGGGGAGGCATATCCAAGGAGGGACACACGGACCTCTACAGGCTAGACAATGACACCTTCACTGCCATTAGGTATCAGGATGAAATCCTTGGACCCAATGTCAGACCCTACGCTGGTACAGTGGGCCCTGGGTTCCTCCTAGTGCACGACAAAGTTGATAATTTTCATTTCCATCAAACAATATGGAATCCTTTTATTCCTAACACATTACCCAGTCCATATCAGTATAGATATCCAGCATGATTTTTTTCCAGTTGAGATCTGATGTGTTTTTAGGTTGTAGAAGCAGTGTATGTCTAATATTGTTTGTGATTTCACATACATGAAAAATTGCCGTATGATGCACACTCCAGTGATGCTTAAAATAAGCTGTACTTTTACTGCACTCAAAGATGAATAAATTGCAAAATGGGATCAATTACGAGAAGCAGAAGATTAGCTCAGTTGTGACTTGGGCCTAATGTGCAAACCCCCAGAAGCAGCCACAGACTTACACTGCTGTGTGCTGCTGCCCCCTAGGGGCACAGCGGGGGTCAGCGGCTGAGCATGCTCTAGGTTGGGACAATGCTCCTGTCCTGAACTGTCCCAAGCAATGCGTTTTACATCATGTAGCGGGCCAGCTGAAAGATATGACACACGGTGAGTAGACACAGAAAGAAACATGGCCAACAAACATACATCTCACACTACAACAGGGAAACAAATATACAAAATAACATATAATATGAACGTATGTTAATAAGGAAACATGAATTAGAGCATGAGAGAGATACCACTAGAGAGTGGGACAGCAGTATCATATTGATCTGTTTCAACAGCTATTCATGTGCAAATAGACTGGACTTTGATACTGGCCTTTGATAGCCGATCACAAGCAGAGGGGAATGCAGAATGTGACAGCGGAAAGTGACACAACCAAAAGACAAACATGTTGGTGAATTCTCTCTACAAACTAACCAGCAGAGGGCAGCAGTTAGAAGCAAAAGAAGCTTTGGGAATAGGCACAGAAATGCCAAAAGCATGGAAAACGCTTGCTTTGGTGGCTCTGAGGGATGGCAGATGTCTCCAGCAGGGTTCCATGGGTGAAGCTTGCATGTTCTCCCTGTGTTGTCCTGGGGTTTCCCTCCAGTACTCCAGTTTCCCCCAACAGTCCAAAAACATGCTGAAGAGTTGGCTAATTGCCCACAGGTGTACATTTGCGAATGAATGGTGTGTGAGTGTGCCCCGCAATGGGCGGGCGTCCCATTCTGGGTTGTTCCGTGCCTTGTGCCTATAGCCTCCAGGATGGGCTCTGGACCCCCTGTGACCCTGAATAGGACAAGTAGTTTCAGAAAATGAATGGGTGGAGGGATGGTGGCTCTGACAGCAGTGAAGTCTCCTGCATTCCTAAGAACTCATCCTGGCCCCCTTGTCCACTGTCAGGGACACAAGACGATATCAGACGCTTAAATATATGCATCTTGCTGCTGAAAGCTAGAATCACACTCCCAGGGATCAGGGGAGCGGGGGAGAAACGGAGCTCTCTACAGCACATCAGCAGCAGCTACGGTATACGGTATGAACTGTCTTGAAGAAATGTGATGAATGTCATCTGGAATTCTGGGCATGGATGCAGACTACCATCCAGTACATGTCGCATGCTGTCCCCCATCACAGAAGGGGTCTCCATAGTCATGCGCAACACAGTGCGATAATGGGGACACATTACGATTAGGGACTAAAAGAGGACATATTGATACAGCCAGAGTAAGCCCTTGACATCTGAGGAGAGATAAAGATCCATATATGGATGCCATGGAAAACAAGAGAAGGAAGGAACGTCAGAGGTCAAAAGAACAAGACCCCACTATGACCACCAGTCTCCCCCATAACAGTACGACATGGGTCAGTAACTGAATGCAAGGAAAGCAGGTAGGCGCCAAATTCATGGACAGTAAAAGTGGGGGAAGTGCTGGAGCTTTTGTGGCTTTATGCAGAGTGTGCATGTATATATTTGTTTCATACAGGGAAGTCATCAGTTTGTCAGCAGAGATCAAATGCTAATAAGAGATAAGGGGAGAACATTCCAGTTCAGGCCAATCAGCCGAGAGAGGTGGTGTCCCAGTGTCAGTGGGTGACAGTGAAGGCCTCAACTAAACGAGATGAGCCGATAGTTGGTGAATTGGTGGTGGGGGTAGGACATGGGGGGGCAGTCCAAGTCTCACAAACAGATGAAAAGAATGGAGGAGGAGGAGGAAGAGATCCAGAGGCTTTTGCAGGTTTGCCATCTACAGTGGGAGGAGTCAGAAGGGGCTGGGACCCCACAAGAAGATCCACTGGCTGCAGATCTACACTACAAGCAGAAGATTGTGGACGTCGGGGTCTGGTAGGAAGTGCTGGGGTGAGGGGGTTGTCAGACTTACTGGCTGGCAGACAGTGGTGGGGGTCCGCCTGTGCGGCAGGCTCCTCGCTGCCGCTGCACTGGCTCACCACCGCGCTGTCACTGCTGGCGGCGCTGGCCAGTCCAGCCGCTGTGGGGACCCGTCCAAAGAGAAACAGAGTGGTGCTGAAACTCACAGCAGACACCCTGGCCAGGCCAAGAGACTCGCCCTCTGCATTCTCCTCCTCCTCCTCCTCCTCCTCCAGGAGAACTAAAGACTCGATCCAATCTGTAGACTGATTGAGTTATGAAGGAATTCATAACTACCAGCTATAGCCACTGCGTGAGTCTGTGCATGTGTGTGTATCAATTCTGGAAAGCAGCCTCCTTCTTCATTGCTGTACCACAACTAATATATATATAACTGAAGCTGATGTTTTGCAAAGCCTAGCTTAGCTCAAAATAAGTAAATCACAGGGCCCTGACGGCATCTTACCTATAGTGTTAAAAGAGATGAGTGATATTATTTGCTGAACCTTAACTTTACTGTTTCAAAAATCCTTATCCGAAGGTGTGGTACCTTCTGATTGGAAGCATGCCAACATAACGCCCATTTTGAAAAAAGGTTATAGAAGTAATTTGTCAAACTATAGGCCAATCAGTCTAACTTGTATAACTGGTAAAGTTATGGAGGCTATAATCAAA
>JAABNY020000063.1:19142300-19153543 GCA_015164015.2 Brevimyrus niger | reverse complement strand
CCAAAAGGCTTTTGATGTTGTCCCCCACAAGAGGCTCCTACTTAAACTCAAAGCGACAGGTATTTTAGGTACCGTAGATAGGAAGCAAGTACTTTTAAGAGATACAATGTTACAGTTGGCCTGTGTCCATAGTGGGGTGCTGCAGGGTTCGATTTTAGGACCACTAGTGTTCCTAACTTACATAAATTTTATATATATACTTATATATATATATATATAAGTTAGGAACACTATTAATATATACAGTAAACTGGTGAAATTTGCAGATGACACCAAGGTGGGTGGTGTAGCAGATACTGTCAGAGTATGGAATAGTCTTCCTAATAGTCTTCCTGATAACGTAGTCCAAACTGAATCCTTGGGTTCCTTTATATTAGACCTAGATAAGATTTTAACAACTCTGAGCTATTTACTTAAGTTTTCCCCAAGCGAGTTTCATGGGCCGAATGGCCTCCTCTCGTTTGTACAGTTCTTATGTTCACAGAAACAAAACTGCTGGGGCAGGTCTCAGAGAGCTTCCCACAACAGTCAAAGTGCTGCTGGGATATGACAGGGGCCTTTGTCTCATGAATGAAACTGCATCGCACAACCAAGAGATGATAAAACTCTGTCCCCGTCGTGTATGCTACTAAAACACTTTAATTTAGTGACATTTACAAGCACCTGTTCAAGAAACCATTAACTAGACCAGGGTTGGGCAATCTTATCCGCAAAGTGCCGGTGTGTATGCAGGTTGTTGGGATAACTTTTAGGTCAGCTGTTCAAACCCAGGTATCTTTAGCCAATCAGTCCTCTAATTAGTGATTGAATCAAAAAATTGCAGCAAAAACCCACATACACAGTGGACCTTTCTGTATAAGATTGCCCACCCCTGAACCATACAGATAAACAAGGAAGTGGATCTTTAGATGGTAAAGGGTACATAATGGGCTCCTAAAAACTTAATGCTCCTTAGAATTTTCCATTTTCCAAGCTGCCACTGGAACATGTCGGGGAAACCAGGCTTAACCCTTTGGGGTCTAGGGGTAGGAAACACACTTTCACTGACTGGGAAATGGTCACACATTTCTTTAAAAATCATAACCTTAATTCATGGCAAATAAATTATTTCTTATATATTTGTTTTGGCATTACACTCATCTTTATTTTAATGTATACTGTAAATATGTCAGATTTATGTTAAGTTTGTAATTAGACATCAAATTATAGCTATTGCAAAATGCAGTTTGGGACACTTGCAAAAACATTATAAAAGTACATAGTAAGCAATGCTGTCAGTTTGTTTTGATCCCAGATATCTGATCAGCAAAGTCTTAGCTACATGAAGATGACTAAATGGTGTAGATGCAACATTTCTTTGGATAAATAAATAAGAAAAAGGTAACTCATGTCACTTTCTGTATGAATCAGCCATTGTAACCTAGCCACGTCCCTGCCCCGCTTTTATGGCGCTGATGGGGATGAATCTGGATCGCGTGTCACCGCTGCGCTGTTCATCAGATTACCAAGTGAATGCAATTTGAATGCGTGCTAATGCGGAATGTGAATAGCGATCTTTGGTGAGAGCGGTACTACACGCCCCCGATGCAGGAAAAACAAAAGAAGTTGACATGGTTCACTTTTTTACCCATTTTACCTCATTTTAAAAACTTTAATACTTCCGACAATGGACGTTTTGAAAAGAAGACAGATTACAGATTTAGCCAGCGTTTTTTTCCTGATTCTACATAAAGATTTCAGCGAGTTATAAACTGAAATAGACGCGAAAAGTATGCAATGTCGCCGATGACACACTCGACCCCAGAGGGTTAACATGAACTCTAGCTGGAGGCAGCAGGTATAGCAGCAGCACATGGAGCAGAAAGGCCTGCTGCCAATGGATGATTTATCACCAAGGTTGCTTAGGGATCAGGCACGAGATATGGCCGTGTGAGGTCACGCACCACACGCTGCTCTCATCTCCATCCTCACACAGTCCTCGATGTCTGTTTGAATCTTAACACGCCATGTCAGGTTGTTTAGTGCAGGCAGTGTACCGGCTCATCCTAATGGCACATATCACTGGTGCTGATCATCATTTCGGCAACGGATGCAACATCTGCACCTGCTTCACAAAAACCCAGACAAATGTGGTCCAGGCCATCACAGCCCCAGCTCAAACACTGGCATGACAACTGTACAAGTCTCTTATCACACACATACCCTGCCTCTGGCCCGTAGATCCTGTACAAACTCCTTGCATAGACAGAGCAATGTGGTATAATAAACTATTACTCAAATGGGACAGTTACCAAACAAACACTACCCCTGTTGATTCCTGCTCCTGTTTAGTGCTAAAGTGAATCAAGATCTAAGCTTTGAGTGCTCAGACCGAAACACAGGCTAAAATACACCAGCAGCTCCATTAAGAACCAGAAACGGTATCAGAACTTCTTTCATAGACTGCATCGCTGCCTGTGCTCATTAAAAATATGGGTTGACTTGGACAGTCTGATTGGCCGAGCAGCTTGATGATGTGATGAAGTTACAAAGCCTGATGTGTACCTTTCCTACCTTTCATATCCTCCTCTTCTGTGGTATTGTAGCTCTCTGTGGAACCCTGAGGAAAGAGAACAGGAGACTCAGAGGGGGCCATCTGCTGGGCCAGCCAGCTAACGTGCCCCCACTTCCAGCTGCAAACCAGATGCTTTTCACGTGGGGGCGGCATTCTGAAACCCCATTGGCACGCGCTGACAACTGCCTTTCAAGCCGTGAAGTAGCGAGGAGTTCTGGAGATCAGGGCAAGACAGTAGGACACCACATTCTGTGAGGGCAACTCAGCTGGCTAAGAGGGTACCAGCAATAGCGCCCCAATGCTGATGTAATTTCTCATGATGAGGGGATGTTTAGGAAGTGGTGAGGGCCAAGCAGGGAGGGGGCGGGAGCTCACCTTGACGCCATCAGCTGGGTTGTGCACAACAGTGGTCTGTGGTTCCTATGGGAAGCAGGAGACAGTTTAACATGCAGGAGCAGATGGGCGGGACATAGGAAGGAGGGGATATTATGGACCTGGGGGAGGAGACACAGAAAATCCCACCCCCATTCCCAACACAGACAGACTGCTTTGCTTAAGAACCTGCACTACAGAAACAAGGAAGTGCCCAGCCAGGGAGTGGGGGTGGGGGTGTGTATCATCAGAGGTGGAGTGATGTAGCGAAGTCTGTGTGACAGCTTCCAGACTACGAGGGGGGGGGGGGCAGTTTTCATCTCAGAAGAGTATGGCAGTCGGTCACCCACGATGCCCCAACCATTCCCCAGCCTCACACAAAAACACATGCAAACAGGAAGCTGTTCCTACAAAACATCAAAAACACAATGACAGACACAAAGATGCAGACCCTCACCCTCACAGGAAAGTCACCCCTGATCGTTTTGGAAGAGTTTCCAAGTAGCACTCCAATTTAAAAGGCACAATTCAAGGCCAAGAGCTCAATCTCATCTTTTTTTTTTAAAGATTACAAAAAGCCCTGTGGTTGGCCCAGCGCTGAGAAACCATGCTAACTGCACTGTCCACTGAGTTAGCAAGTTATAGACAGGGTTTTGGGCTCGTCTCCTTGCTTCAAATACATTTTCAAAAACATTCCTGAAGTTGTTGCCATTGTAGGATGGAGGATGATGATGCTGAGCTATGATTTTATCCCCCTAATGGCGCCCCAGGAAACTCTCTCGGGATTTAGAGCAAGTCACCTGACCATGGAAAAAGGTGACCGGAATCCTGAATGACCCATCAGAGACCAGGTCTCCCCTGTGCTAGGGGGGGCGTGGCTTCCCTTCACTCGGGGGAGGGTGCATCCTGCCCACACGTTCTGTTCCTGGATAATTTTGGCTCCTTTTTTCATCACTATTGTTGTTCATGTGAGCTCGTACTCATCTTACTTCTTCCCATAGCTTGATGTGTTACCCTGAGGATTTCCCAGTCTGAATCAGACCCACTGGGCAGTCGTAATCAAACCCTGGCTAATGCGTGAAAGCTTATCCAAGAGTGGGATAAGCATGATACTTCTGGGATGCTCTTAGTAATCTACATGTTTATTTCTTCCAAACAGTCAGAGATCTGTCATGTTCGGTCCGCCCCCCCATACGCAGCTGCCTGCTGCCCAATTTGCATCTAGCTCTGCTACTTGTCTGTCTACTCCTGCCCATCTGCCCCTGCGTGTGCTTTTCCGGTAATCACAGGAGCCAAATGCAAGTCACAGGATACAGAGCAAGTGGTTAGTTTCAGTGGGTAGTATCTATAACATTTGTGACCTTGTCAACATCACATTTACAAAATGGTAGTAGAGTAGACAGCTGAGAACGATTGGGGGGAGTGGGGGGGTAACCCAGAGACAAATGACAAACTGAACATAAAGAAAGCAACTATGACAATGTCAATCAAAACAAAAAGCCAATGAGAAAAACAAGTTTAGATGAGATACCATCAGTGTGGAGGATGAGATGCTGCTGTCTTTGGTGCTGCTGCTGCTGCTGCTGCTGACTACACTGTTTTTATTGTTGTTTGTCTGCGGCTGAGGCAAGAATAAAAACAAAAACACACAATGATTTCCTTGGTTAGTATACAGCAGCTATCCCCCCCACCCATCCCCCCAGGACCGGCACCCTGCCCTAGGTCCTTACGGGATCCTCTTCCGCAGCCAACAGCCACTCTGCTTCTCTGATTCCGATTTCGTCTATACACCTCACTCCCTGTTTACAGCCCATGTGCAGGCTGGAGACCCTATTTCTAGAGTAGCGCGTGGCAATGAAAAAGCGCAGCTGAAAGGAAGAGCGCCATGCCCTCCTTCGCTCACGCCTGAGCACATCTGAGAGAGTGAAGCGAGCGTCAGCATGTCTGCCAAAGGTCGTCCTGCACGTCTCGTCTTTTTCGTTTCTACATTTTTACTGACTGCAAACAGAGTAGTCACACTGGTGAAACACATGCAGAAACAGGAAATCCTACAGACACAGCAGGATCACTGAAATGCTCCCTGGTACTGGAACAAGCACAGGAAATACCTGCTGGCCATGCACCACACAGGCTGTGCTACCTGGTGCCCACAACTCAACAGAATAACTGAATATGCTCAGGTTAATTTCTCAGCCAAATAGCCAATGGCTGCTTCTCATTGGCTGAAGAAGTCATGTGGGCAGGCTCCCTGGGTAGACTGACGGCAAACATTTTCAGCAGACTGTGCATGCAGTGAATAGAAGTTGTATAAAAGGAAGGGCTGTTTTTTCCTAAGAGGCTTTTTCTCTCCTCCTCTTTGCCCTCAAGGATTTGTTTGATCAAATCTTTCAGGTTGTAGCTCGGGTATTTTCCTAGGGTTGAGTTTCTGGTGAATTCAAAAAAGGCTCAGCCAAGGGTCAAGGATGCAGACCAAGGAATCGTATTCCTTATTCCTTAGCAGAAAGCACTGCAGCTCACTTTTGACTGCAGGAAGGGTGCAGATAATTAGCCAAGGGAACTTGCCGAATAGCTCCTTAAGAAAATCCCACTGCAGCACCCTGACCGGCTCCGCTGAGGAACCCTCTGAGGTTTTAGCCCTCACATGGTGTGGAAGATCACAGACTGCAGCCGTGGCCCATCACGGTAGGGGTGGGGAACGAAGATGGCGCGGGGGGTGGGGGGGGGTTACTCAAGGAAAGGTTTCTGTGTCTTGCCAGTGACATGGTACTGTTAGTGTGTGGTCAGGAAGAGTCCATATGTGAAAAGCAATTACAGGGGGAGTCATTATGGAAAGCAGAATACAGTCTATTTTCTAGACCCTGCCTATCCAGACTGATAATGGAAAACATGGACTTGACATTGAAGCAGCTGGCAAGCAGGGCTACGGAGTCATGCAGCAGGGGCTATGCAAGGGGAGCTACCCAGTAACATAGTGAGAGCTCTGTGGTGAGAGCTGTGTAGTGATGTAGAAGAGGCAATGAAGTAGGGGTTATGCAGTGACATAGAGTCAGGGTCTGGGGTCGGGAGGGGGGTTGCTGTGGGCGTGGGGGAAGCAGCATAAGCAGACACACGAAAGGGATGGGTAAGCCTAGCAGTCGCTGATGATGTGATGCCCCAAAGAAGTGCACAAAGCAGAGAGACAGAGACACGGGGCAGAGACAGCACATGGGAGGGCTGGGCTGTGTATCCCTGCTTAAGTGTGGTGAAGATGATGATGGAGACGGTGACAATGAGACACAACACTGGTAGATGTGTGTTTGACAGGTTTGAGAAAGCTGATGAAATTCCAAACAAGACAGACCCAACAACCTTTTTCATCTCACCGAAAGGGAGCAACAGCAAACAGATCTCACCATTAAATAAACACTGGAGCTGGATTTCCTTTTCTGAACAGATTGAGACGGAGAGGAAGAAGGAACAGAAATCATACGAGAAACAAAAGAAAGTGACAAGAAAGAGAGCAGAGAGAACAGAGCTGGCAGTTAGAAGGTCCAACAAGGAGAGAGAAACAAATGCTGTAGCAAGGGGAGACACGCGGGGAGCACAGAGCTATGCAGGGTGGTTCACTGAATATCAAACAAGCCATCTTCTCATCCTTGGAAACAGAGAATAGCTATACAATAAGGTGACCGTCACCCCTGGCCAACTGAACACTCTCACCTACCTAACCATTGAAGTTCTCACCATACAGACGCCTACACCTTACTAGTGTATCCATCCTTGAGTATCCATCATGGTGTTTATTTTTAGCCGTGCTTAGCTCACAGTGAAAAGCTCACTGAGGTACATTATGGGCAGTATGTCAGCTTGCATAAGCCCTGTCGTTCTATCTGTGTTCGAGATATCAAGTGAGATTATCCCCGCTCAGCGCTTAGCTGAAAGCACTGACATGAGGAGAGAACTATTGCTAATAATTCAAATCAACTCGGTCAAAGCCATTTGTTACTGCCGAGTCTGGGGCCTGAAGCTTAACGGTTTACTGGGGGGATCAGGTGGTGTCAGGGCCCGGACAATTCACAAACAGCTCAGTTTCATGAATGAGTGACCCTAAGAAATCGCAGACTTAACTAGAATCCTGGAGCAATTGAGGTTGAAGTTAATGTGGTGACCATGTAGCAGGAACATATAAATATGCCACATTCCACATATCAAAATACAAATATTGCAGGGTGAAAATATCAAAAGCATCAGCTACAGTCAAATTAACATCACTGATCTAACTGGCTTTTCCAGACAGGAAACAGGAAGCAGCACTGCACTCTGAAATTCCAGTTCAAGGCGGTGGCTCAGTGGGTAAGTCTGACTGGAAGGTTGCCGGTTTGAGCCCCATTCTTGGTAGAACAGGCACATCTCCCATGGGCACTTGAGCCAGGCTTTATAGCCCCACCCCCCACACACCCCGAAAATGTTCCAGGGGTGCTGGATAAATGACTCTGACCTTGTACACGGACCACAAGGTTCACATTCAACTGTGTCTGTGTGTGTTGGGGCGGTGCATGCAAGGAGTAGCATTCCAGTCTATCAATTAATTTCAAAAACAAGTTTGTGCAGCAGCATGGGTCAGTCATGCCCTATGGACTATGAGGAACATCTCCACACCTGGGACATGGCGTGACATGAACCCAGACAACAAATGTAAGCGTGTAACTCTGCAAGAAAGGGTCTCAGTCGCTGTTCTGCATAGCTGGGATAAGAAAGCATCTCTAGGTTGGACCAGCTGCCTTCCTCAGCAAAGACTTAGACACGGGTTACATCCTAGAAAAGGTCAAAGCCATTGAGTGGATGAGAGACACAGTCAAAAACGAAGACGGAGAGTGAGAGAGATGCTTACCTTTACGCCGTCTGTTTTTTTGTTTAGCAAACTTTTGCACGCTACAAGAGAGGATGACATAGAGAACAGTCAGGATGGTCATTGGCTTCCATGGTACTTAAAACCACACATTATTCCCATATGCGCTCGGCTGGCTCCCAATAGGTCATCTTCAAAAAGACGCTTCTCATTTCCCAGAAACACAGAGTGTCCCTGACATGCGAATGGGGTCCGTTCCAACAGACAAGTCATATGGTCTTACGTTGGAATAGGATGATTGCATTGACTTTTAGGTGCGAGAATGAGATTGGGAGATACGTGTGAGGCTGGGATGTTTACACTTCCCAGGGCAAATCCTATACAGCATGCAGCACACACCGAGTGTATAGCCACCCGAATGTATTTATTTTTACATACGTTTACCTTTGAAAGAATATAGAAAAAACACTTCATTTGTTTCAGTCGTAGGTGTTGCATAGGTTCTAAGTTGGGAACAGTCTACAGGGGCTTCAATACTCTAGAGCAGCCTCTCATTCATCTACTCCTGCAAAGGGTTTTGGTAAGCTCAAAAGCTTCTCTGCATTGGTCCAACATCAGGCTGAAATCAGCATAACTGAGCCCGTCCAAAGCTACCTCTTGCTCACACTTGCTCTGTAGCTCACTCTCCATGAAGACGCAGCCATGCGAGCCCCAAACAGCAGCAAGCAATTTCATCTCAATCCAGGTCATACTATTGCCGCACAGCTGATACACAAACATACACACTAGTAGTCACAGTTAAACAGACAACATGTGCTGACATTCCAATTCCATCACAAAGCTCCTTACCTTACATTTAAAAAGGAAGGATGACAAAAAAAAAAAAAACATGGATTAAAAAAGTCGGCTGACTTCAGAAAAATATGGCAGGCCAAGATGCTTCTTAAGCCCTGGAGTGCGACATGCATTGCGTGCCTGCTGTACAGATCCATAGGCACACATGCAGGTTCCACACTGAGCCACAGTTCAACATCAGCCCCACCCAGGAGGACGCCCAAGGTTCTGGATAATGCGGCACGTAAACAGCGCCTCGCTCCAAGCCTCGTGGCCTAAGAGTCTTACCTACCCTGGCTGCAGAGTCAACTCTGGTCAGAGCGGTCCAGGGTCTGTGATCCGTTTGTGCAGGAGTGGGAAAACGACACAGTGCTCACCTGGCACAGGCAGCCCTGCGTCACTGTGTCGAACATCCAGGAACTACCGTCTCTCATCTCAGCACTGCTACAGCCTACGTGTAAATGCTCGCCTGATCTCACAACATGTAGGGATGTGTAGGGACCGTCAAACATGGGCTGACAGAGACCAGCAGGAATATTAAGCGTACATATGGGCCTCTCAGAATGGAGGAGGCACCAATATTAAGCCTGAATGATGAATCGTAAAGAGCAGGTTAGAATTCTGCTGCCCTTCTCTGGCAAGAGAAACCCTGCCGAATATCTGAAGTGTGTCCATGTCACGAATCCAGACCATTCGCACCAAGAGCCTAGATGGCCCATTTCAGCCTTGCAAAGAGCGCCCCCTAGGGGACCCTCCTCATGCCACTGATGACACTGCAGACGAGCTGAGTCCCTACATAAGAGCCCGACATTTACTCTATCATGCAGGTTGACTGTGCATGCTGGGCTTTCAGTGTCCCATGAACGGTGCGCTGTCCATGAAGTTCATTATAAAAAATAGTTACAAATTATGCCGTTTCTGGATTTTTCCAAAAAAACGGTGGAAATCCTCCATTAGTCATTAGTCCTTAAAAAAAATGTATTCTTATGGTATAACAATAAAAAGCAGTGAGTGCAGCTTCCTGCTCTGTGCACCGCCGGCATCAATTGGGGGTTGTTCTGTATTTGAACGTATTGTGTAGTGAGAGTTGCAGTTGGGGACACCAGTCTTGCTGACATCCAACAGCCAGCTACACACAAAGTAAAGCAGAAGGTGTGGCCCTGATGAGAGGCGGCCCCCCTTGCCAGGCCTCTGGGCTACACTTACAGATCAACGGTACGAGCACCTAAGGTGGTGAGGGTTAGAGTCTGATGAAGGAAGAGCACATCCATGCTGGTGCATGCTAAGCCACTGGGTGGTCATGCGGGCTGGGCGGAGCTAGGGTGGAGGAGGGCGGTGCCCCGGCCTGCCTTGCCCCAATGCCCCTCCTCCAGACCCTCAACTGACATACCTTCCTGTGCCAACGTGGCAGTGCTGGTGGTGGCGGCAGGGCTGGTCTGCTGCCGGCCCAGTCCTGGACAGACAGGTGTTCAGTTGGGAGGGCAAAAAAAAAAAATTAAAATACCCATCGACCGCTGCCAAGTCAGCAAAGCCGGGGCAGGCGAGGGGGCAGGACCGCACCCTAAACACGTCTTTCCCACACTCACCTCCGTCAACACCTGACTCACTCATATGCAAAAATGGCATCTCGGAAAAGGACTAGCACAGGTCAGCACCCCCTTTTGGTTGCTGAGCACGAGTGCAGGTCCAGAAGGCATAAGAGCCCAACAAGTACCTTTCATAGAATCACACCATTGGGAACCAGAAAGTGTGGCTGGGAAGTATAACTGGAAAGTCTGGCCATGCTCTGCTCCGAGGGGGCACGTAAGCATCAGCCCGGTGCCCCTCACTCACCTGAGAAGTTCCTGGATACCAGCATGGTGGTAAGGATGGCACCCTGTCACAGAGAGTGAGAGGGAGAGAAAGACATGAAACAGATAAACAGAAAGGGTTAGGGTAAGTCGGGGTGAGGGGGGCATTGGCAGGGATGTAAAAGGCATTGTGAGAGCAATGTTAGCCCCCCCAAGATTGAAAAACGATCCTGTGAGGCCTCTTGGCACCTGGAGGACATGACATACCATGTAAACGTTCTGGAGTCTTGGAACATATATGCTGGGTGACGTGGGGGCCTCATTGTATGCAAAAAGGGCCTCATGGGCCCTGGTGGTCAGCTTGTGCTTTACGTCAGGGCCCCTGTGGTTAACTTGCCCTGGGACTCTTGACATGGGCTGGGATGGCCTGATGGTGCTTAACTTGTGCTGATGGCTAATGTGCACTCTATACGTCGAAGAGCCCTGGGACCCTGGTTGACATCTCTTGCTCTTTTGTGGGACTTCTAATGTTAAGTTGTACTATAAATGCTGCAACTTGTGAACACTAGGGCTTCAAGGACCCTACCCCAGCATGATACCCCAAGGCGTTGACCCGATCCATAATCTGGTCATGAGCACCCCCCACCATTCAGACATCTCTGTGTATTTTCAAAGTCCTCTGCCTTTTCCCCGATAGTGACATTTATGGGAATGCATCCATCGATTGCTCTAAAACGTCACAGTGAAACATGGCAGAAATCAATAATATCTGATGTCACATCCATTATAGAGGTACTCATGTTTCACCTGCAGGAAGCTAAGGGATGGGGGCCGGCAGGGCGCTGTAAGGGACGGGGGTGGTGAG
>JAABNY020000063.1:19124971-19136182 GCA_015164015.2 Brevimyrus niger | reverse complement strand
TGGACTTTCTAAATCTGGTTGTTACTAAAGTAAGAACTGAACTGGGAAAGAAAGGCTTCAGGTTTTCAGCACCTGACACATAGAACACACTTCAAGTTGAACTTCTTCTTAAATGTAAATGTATAATCTGATTATGTTTTTTTTTTATACTTTGTAAGACTCTGCACTGACACTGTGCTGCTGCTACCTTGGCCAGGTCTCCCTTGCAAAAGAGACCTGTAATCTCAACGGGACAAACCTGGTTAAACTAAGGCTAAAATAAATAAAATAATGTGCTTGCTGATCTGTTTGGTCAACTTTGACTAATTAAAACCTCCCGAGAGCCATTATCCAGACCCTCTAGCAGATGTCATGCAAGAAAGACACCCAAAACCTCAATGTAGGTGTTGATGAGACTCTTGATGCCCTTTGCCCTACCAAAGTCTTCAAAACTCAAATGCCTTAACAAAGCATTACTTTAAAGATTCAACCCATCAAATAGCTGGATACTTCACTGGGGCATTTTGCTCAAGGATACAATAAAAGGAACTTTCCTGGGAAAGTCATCAGATTCTGTCAGCTTCTTACCCACTGCACCATCTGCTGCCACATGTAATTTAGCTTGAGTTTACAACCATTACACTTTGACGGCAGAGTAGGGGGGCACTCACGTCGTAGGCTCCAGCCTTGATCTGCTGATAGAGCTTGTGTTGGTCTTCATCCCAGAATGGGGGGTAGCCCACCAGCAGGATGTAGAGGATTACACCTGCATACAGACATCAGGTGTATTAATCCAGACCCACCCTCCCCACAGCACACTGGGACCGAGGCCACATGGGGCCAGGGGACTCACCACATGCCCAGATGTCCACCGGCTTGCCATACGGGTCCTTCCTCAGGACCTCAGGGGAGAGGTACCCCGGGGTGCCCGCGAAACCTGCATAATAAACATGCAAGCAATGGCCACTTTGACTGGTCTGATACATCATATCTTCAATTCAATATGAAATTCTGTAACATGTAAGGCCAGTGACCTTTCAACCAATTATAACAATCAGCCCTGTGACTAATGAGAAACGCAGGAACCAAAAGCTCACCCTGCACAACAGTAAACTAGAGTCTAAAGAAACAACAATCTCAGGCAGGGCAGCTAATGGGGGCGGGGCTTACCAAACCAAGCCTGCTGGTCCCCCTGCACCTCGATGGCTAGGCCGAAGTCAGCCAGCTTGACAGCAGCCCCCTTCATCTTGCTGGCCAAAAGCAGATTCTCGGGCTGGAGGGCATACAGAGCAGGCAACAATAATGTGGCCTCAGGGGTGATGGAGAACTTCAGAACCAGTACACACAACCAAAGTTAGTGTCAGGATTGACTGTTAAGACTGATAAGTGACCTCGACCCCACCCCCTCATTTCATACAGTCCAGGAGCAGATCTCTGTGCCCCCCACCATCTTCTTCAGAAACTGCGGGAAAACAGTGTAGGGAAACAGGGGACAGCGTGTGGTTCAGTGGGCTAAGCCTGCATGCCTGTAATCAGACAGTTGCCGGTTCAAACCCAGCCTCAGCACGTCTGCGGTTCCTTGCAGGAGGCCCATAACCCCCACAGACAACTTACTCCACGAAGAGCATAAGAACATAAGAAATTTGCCCCTTAGAAAGCTAAGGGAGGCGTAATAACAATTTCCCCACGGGGACAATGAAGTATCAATTATTATGATGTGGCTGGGGCAGCAGCAGGGGTTCATACAGGGTGGTGGGGGTAAGAGATGAACATGGTATAACAAAAAAATGGCATTTTTTTGAATATAGGTCCATGGCAGGTGAGGGGGTGGGTAAACACATTTCTGCTCTTCTCCGAGTGAGGAACTCAGGCAGGGCAGCTGATGAAGTCTGGACCACAGGAGGCACACCCCACCGCCTTCCCCCCACCAAGCCGATGAAACGGTGATGTCATGCCCATCGACATGGCAACCACCTGCCACTTAGCTCCTTGTTTAACTCGGGGCCGGATTAAAGCCAGACTGGCACTGGGGGAGGGGGGGCTGGCACTAGGGGGAGGGGGCAGGTGACTGCATACTAGAAAACATGATTTAATTAAATAAAGAATACCACAAACATGTGTCATATAGTACAACAGACCCAAGGCTCACTTCATGAAATATAAACTGTCTAAAGTGGTCGCCATACACAGGGTATCCACCAATATCTCCCCGAGCACTCCTAACAGGGGGGTCGTCCTTGAGAGAAACTCTACACATGTCACTTTCATTATTCAAGCATCACTTATGGCAGGTTCCAGAACACAAAGCACATAATCCTCATCTCAGTGGGGGAGGGGGGACAACACTGAAAGCCCTTGTGCTTTTGTTTTTTCATTTTTAATACCCCCCATCCGTCAGACCTTATTGACAGCTCTAAAGTTATGCGCGGACTGTCTTTCAGTATTATAACGGCTCTTGATCTGCCTCAGGGGCATAGAACCTCCTATCAGAATACCAGCAACCCTGTGCCAAAGAAAGCTGAGAGCAGTGACGCAAGCTGTCGCCATGGAGACAGGTGATGTGGCCTTAATCGGGGGTTGCCGTGGTGACGAGCGCTCACCTTGAGGTCCCTGTGCACGATGTCGTGCTGGTGGATGTGACTGACGCTCTCCAGGATCTGATTGATGCACTGACTGTGGAGGGGAGAGAGAGCAGTGTCAATAGAATGATTCGAACGGAGGGGCAGGAGACAAAACTGATGAGAAAACGAGAAATGGTTCAGAAGATACGGGATGCTGGTACTGAAAAGAAAACTGCTCCCTGAGTCATGGAAGAAGGGAGCTTGACTCTCATGCTTCCCAATCATGAGTACCACCTGTAGTCAGCTGGACAGCTGTGGATCCATGCTGGAACGGGGCCTCCCAGTGGTGTTGCATAACGTGTTGCCCTACTCTAACTTCAACAGCCCTAGGTCATTTTCCTCCACACAGTAATCATCGTTTATCAGGAGGTTGGTGACTCTCCGTCATGACTGGCTACATGGCTCACCACATGGCTCAGTGCCCCACATGTCACACAGCAGGGACTCGCCTGCCTGAGGACTCAGTGTCTCGCAAGTCACACAGCAGGGACTCACCTGCCTGAGGGCTCAGTGCCCCGCATGTCACACAGCAGGGACTCGCCTGCCTGAGGGCTCAGTGCCCCTCATGTCACACAGCAGGGACTCGCCTGCCTGAGGGCTCAGTGCCCCGCATGTCACACAGCAGGGACTCGCCTGCCTGAGGTGTCAGTGCCCCTCATGTCACACAGCAGGGACTCGCCTGCCTGAGGTCTCAGTGCCCCGCATCTCAACACTTCAATGACGGTCGCTTTCTTTAGCTTCTTTCAGTCAAATAAACTGGATGATTACCCGTCCCCCCACCCATTACCAACCAATCAGTCGCATTCTCTGTGTGATTTTTGTGAGCCTTCGAGTTGTCTACATTTGTGCCCACTGTTCGTATGAACTCGCTCTGCACAGTGAAAGTGCATTTCCAGTCAGTGACCTTCAGAGGTGGCCACGTCTATCACTCTCCTACACATCTATATTCTGTTTCTTGCTAACCAATTGCCAAAGTGCCACTGGTGATTAAAATGCAAGTCATTCTCTTTCTCAACCATTTCGTGACTTAAATATATGTTATGCACTCTCTTAAAAGAATCATTCCACAACTATATGTTAGGGATGCACCGATACTGATACCTGCATAGTGTATACAGCCAATACTATGGTCATACTCAAAAAATTGGCCAATACCAAGAACTGATACCACTTAATTGCAATATTATGTTAAAACTCAAAGCCGCTGTATTTTATTTGTGCTGCCGAATGACATTTTGGCTCTAGCAAGAGATTTGTCAACCGAAAACATTGGGGAAGGATAAAGCCGCAGAACACTGACATTGGCGAATTGGTGAGTCTACACGGATGATGTCAGCAGTTTGGGCATATTTCAAGATAGGGGATGACAACAAAAATAAAACAGATTGTAAGCTCGGTTCAGCTAAAATGTCTAGAGAAGGAAGGGACAGCACGTCATTTAACACAAACAATTAGCATGTGTTACATTAAGTTTTACAATGGAAAGCATTGTTAAAGGTTTAAGTTATGACTCATGTTGTCTTATACATAAAATAATAATAACAGTCTAATCCACACAGTGAGGCAAAATCTTACAGCTTATTAATTAAACACTGGAATCAGATTGGTACTCAGTATCGGCCGATACGCAGAGCTCAGGTATCAGTATCTGGACATATAAAGTGGAATCAGTGCATCCCTACTGTATGTCAAAGAGCTTCACTTAGAGAAAGAGTGCAAAAAGCATCTGTAGTTTGGACAATGTACCACAAAAAGTTATCCTGCAATGCAGGTGCTTATAAACAGTCAAGTTACCTTATTTATATAGGACTGTATTAACAAGACAAAAAATGATGTTGACCAAAGTGCTTTCATAAGACAGTAATAGAAAATAAAATTTAATTGGAAGCATTGCTAGACAAAGCCAGGCTACTTGTCTACAGACATGTAATATCATACACAGACAAATCTAACTAAGGAAACACCAGCACAGTTAACCACAGGGGCTAATACCTTTGAAGAGCTAGTGAGATATGGTAAGGTACTTCCTGTTATCCCAACCTAAGATTTTCTGGTAATATGACTTCATAAACAGACATTTCACCCCAGAGTTAAAAAGGATATGTTTTAGAGGGGCTTCAGTGCTATCTATCACTACCAAGGTAGTTCTGCTCAGAGTTGCCTAGTTTTGGAGATATCAAATGTAGAAATGTCGGTTGTCTGTCAAATATAATGAGACTGAATGACATTTTTTATGTTGTGTTTAATTGCATTAAAATATTACGTGAAAAATATTGCTGGGATACTTGTGCACTTATCTTCTGTGCAGTGAGACGACTGGCGTGTGGAATTTGGTCGAAGAATAGTTCCTACATTAAACTGCTCATTACAAAGTCTGTGGATTATCTTGAGTAACTGGTTCATGTTTTCTAATAGGAGACATTGCCGTTGAATTTTTAAAATGTATTTCTGGAGCTTTAAGCACCACAGAAAGAATGCCATTCAGTCTCATTATATTCAGGAGAAGACTGACATTTCTACAGCCAATCTCCAAAATTTGGCAACTTCCAACAGAACAACCCAGACATATAGACAGCACTAAAGCTCCTCTAAAACACGTTTTTTTCAGTTTTGGGGTAAACTGCCCCTTTTAGGTCGCTTTTGGCTCCATGTGACCCCAGCTTCCATTGTGATTTACAATATGTCTCCAGTCGGGTAGTGTAGCTATATGCTAAAATAGTGGGCTGAGTAGGGGCTGAAGCTGAAATGGCTTCCCATGGTTTTATTCTTGAGCAATCAGAAGAATGGTATTTATTGTGTGCTAATTTGATTTCCTTGGTCAAACGCTCCTAGTCCAGTGGTGCTTTAGCGATCGAATGTTCTGGGTCCAGTGGCATTTCCTTGCTCAAATGTTCTCGGTCCAGTGGCATTTCCCTGCTCAAATGTTCCCGGTCCAGTGGTGCTTTAGCGATCGAATGTTCTCGGTCCAGTGGCATTTCCCTGCTCAAATGTTCCCGGTCCAGTGGCATTTCCCTGCTCAAATGTTCCCGGTCCAGTGGCATTTCTCTGCTCAAATGTTCCCGGTCCAGTGGCATTTCCCTGCTCAAATGTTCCCGGTCCAGTGGCATTTCCTTGGTGAAATGTTTTCACTTCTGGGTGTCCATGCTGTTCAGTATGCAGTCAGCACACAGCTGCAGCGTTTGTCTGTTACCCTGCCAATGTCTTGCTATGTGTTTGGTGTGTCTGCCTGTGGTTTGATAAGGTGAAATGCTGTACAGCTAAATGTTTGCATATTGGTCACAGAAAGATGGCACACCCTCAGCCCTGCCCATCAGTAACCATGGTGACGGCGTATCCGGGGCCCACCTTGCGTCAGCTTCGCTGTAATACTCCCTGGCGACGATATCCTCAAACAGTTCACCGCCTGTAACACTGCGGGAGGAGGCAGAGAAGACCGTCAGCACCAAGGGGGAGAAGACAGAACACTTTACCACACTGGACCAGCTGTTTGACCGCTATGGGTATTGAAGTATGAGTGTGGCAGGATGCAAGTACCAGCGTAGCAGTGTGGAAGTACCAGTGTATCAAAGGCTTGGAACCCTGCCAGCACCCTTCTAGACTAGAACACATTACAGGGTCCAGCGATGCTGGGTGGGGGGTGGTTGGTGGTCCGCCGAGGTTAACTTGACACTGAGTGACTGATGACTGATAATTTGCAGCACGTGTCAAAGGCAGCGTCAGACTCCAGGCAGTGAGACCCTCTCAGACAGAAAGCGCACATATGACGAAGGTCAGGCCATACTCACAGGTCAAAGACCAGGTAATGGAAGCCTTCTTCAGAAATGCTGTCATGGAGACGAACTGCAGGAATAGAGAAAAAGAGCAATATAGAGCGGGGTTAGGGGCCAGCCTGCAAGGTCAGCCCGCCACATCAGGTTGCTAATCGCCCAACTCGCGCGACAGGTCCAGGCCAGTCCTGGCTTAGCATCAGTGTCATCCCATTACCTCAGTTTCCTCCTGGGGAGGAGCTAGTATGAGGTACATCATACCCCACCCCACCTCAAGTCCAAGAAGAGCAAAAATCACACACCTGGCTGAAACCTGCCCCCCCCATGGTGCCAGAAACTGGCATTTCAGACAAGATTAACAACACAGTTTTATATGATTGAAGGGGAGAGAGAAAGATGTGGGAGTAGCTGGAATAAGAACATGAGAAAAGAAGGAGAGGAGGCCATTCAGCTCATCAAGCTCATTCGGGGAGAACTTGGCTAATAGCTCAGAGCTGTTAAAATCTTATCTAGCTCTGATTTAAAAGAACCCAGGGTTTTAGCTTCCACTACACTGACAGGGAGACTATTCCATATTCTAACTACACGCTGTGTAAAGAACTGTTTTCTCAAATTAATTTTAAAATGTTCTCCCGCTAATTTCCACCAATGGCCATAAGTTCTAGCATTTAAATTAATATTTAAGTAGCCATTTAGCTGAACAGCATCCAGACCGGTTAGAATCTTATATACCTGGATCATGTCCCCCCTTAGTCTCCTTTGCTCGAGGCTAAACAGATTCAGCTCAGCTAACCTCTCCTCATAAGACATTCCTCTAAGACCAGGAATCATTCCTGTAGACCTATGTTGCACCCTTTCCAAGGCAATGTGGGGTCTTACCAAGGAATTGTATAATCTTAGCATCACTTCCATTGACTTAAACTCCACACACCTAGAGAAGCAACCCAACATCCTATTGGCCCTTTTAATTGCTTCCCCACACTGGTGAGAGTGGGACATGGACACATCAACATACACACCCAGGTATCTCATAATCAGCTACCTTTATTTTAGTGGAACCCCTAAAATATCTGTACTTTATATTTCTGCTTTCTGCATGGATTACCTTACATTTATCTACATTAAATTTCATCTGCCAGGTATCAGCCCAGTCACTAATTAAATCCAGATCCTGTTGTAGCCTCTCTGCTGCTAGATCAGTATCTGCTACACCACCCACCTTGGTGTCGTCTGCAAATTTAACCAGTTTACTGTATGTATTGGTGTCAATATCATTGATGTAAATTAGAAACAATAGTGGTCCTAAAATGTAACCCTGCCGTGCCCCACTATGAACGCAGGCCCACTGTGACATTGTGCCTTTAATAACTACCCACTGCTTCCTGTCTGTTAACCAGGCCAGAGCAGACAGGCCTAATCCTCAAGTGAGGTGCTAAATGCAGCTAAAATGCAGGGAAAGGGAAGAGATAAAGTGCGGGGCAGGGTGGGGTGAGTCTGTGTGGCCCTTGGGACCTGCTCCAGACTGGATCCCCATAGATATGTCTGCCTGCGAGAGACCTGCCTGTCTGCTGCCAAGGGGACCTAAGTGACTGCTCCATCCACACTGCTTTCCCTCCCTGACCGGTATGGGAGCTAATGTGCAGCTGAAGTAAGAAGAACAGTGGAAGGGGGGGGGACAGAGAGTAAAGGGGAAATGGAGATAGATGAGGAAAGAAACCAGTGCTGAAGCTCATGAAGAACACAGCTTCTGGGTCAGGCACCAAGCTCATGCTCATACCCCACCTCCGACACCCAGTGATTCTCTTTCCAAATCTCTATCCACCTCCCTCTAGTACAGCAATAGGCAATTTTATTCACAAAGGCCCAGTGTATATGCAGGTATCTGGGGTAACCTTTTTGTCAGCTGTTCAAATCCAGGTGTGAGAACTCTTCAGCCAATCACTCTTCTAATTAGTAATCTAATTAGGCAATTGCAACGAAAACCCGCACACACAGCACCCCTTTCTGGATAAGAATGCCCGCCCCTGCTCTAGTAAATAGCCCTCGCTTGGCATTGGAAAACGTGCAGCTTCAAGCCCAGTGCAGAATAATCACAAAGTAGCTGTAAACATCAGCATGGCAAAATAACATGTTGCTGACAGAATCCTCCATCTCGTTTAATCACCCCACCCCAAAGAGATGCAGTTGCAGAGAACCTCCTATTTTTAATGACAGAATCACCACCCAGCAGCAAGGCATGCTAGAACGACTCACTCACCAATGTTGGGGTGTTTCAACAGGCGACAGATGCGAGCCTCTCGTTCCAATTTCTGATGATCTGAGGACAGAAATGAAAAAAACCTATATAAGATAAGAAAGTTTTTTTTTTTTAAGATAAGAGGGAGGGCCCTTATGCTTTGATTGTACCTGCACCGGGTGATTTGGAAATACCCAGTTACCAGGATGCGCTTTGGCCTCACACTTTTCCAGGCTTCCACCACACGTCTCTCACTCGCCTGGGGCGTGACCCAAGAAAGACGTGACACGGCTCTCAGGCCGTCTGTGTGTGTGTGCTGCACATGTGGTCAAATGTATATATATATATATATATGTAGCTTTTATCTGATTGTGGGGGACATTTGATCCCCATAATGTTATTTGTGTGTGTGTCTCTATATACAACAAGCTTTTTTATATATATATATATATATATATGATCATTATGGGGACCAAATGTCCCCCACGATATGATAAAAGCTTGTTATTTTGACTTTGTGGAAATAGGGGCCATCACAGAGGCATTGACGTGGCTTACTGAGGGCCAGATTGCCATGGTGACACGTGGGGCTCAAACCCAAACCAACATGCACTGGGCACAGTCTCCCCTCCAAGGGAAGAGCCGCACTCGCTGCGAGCTGGCGGCCAGCAGGACGCTCAGAGCCCGGCAGGCTGTTAAAGTGTAATCACAGCAAATGGGACAGATGGGGTTTACAGCTGGGAATGCTGAGGGACTGTGGACCTCCTCCTGAAACGTGAGTCAGAGACAAACGCATTGGGACACTGAGAGTCACAGAGACACACATGAGGCCACACAGAGGGACACCTGGGAACACGATGACATAGAAAGGCATACATGGGGAGGCACACACAAGATCAGACAGGGCACACACCCGAAGGCTCTCTGCCATCTGGTCAAGATGAAAAAGAGTGAACTCTGTAGTGACCCCTTATCTCTCTATTGCTGCATGCCATGTCTAAGCACTGATATAGTAAACTGGAACTATGGCTGCTGGTACCGCTGTACATGTCATTTTTATCTACTATGCTTGTCCATCAATGGGCAATGCGTGTTCTGACCACCCGTTCTCTTTGCCTTTCTTCCCACATATCTGACTGGTAGGCCGGGTGGGCAGCATCTGAGCTGAAGTCCTGGGTCCTGGTTCAGTCCCATTGAAAGGTGACACCGGGATGCGACTGAGGACCTGCAACATTGTGGGCGCCGACTTAAATCTGCACCCTGCCCAGGCTGGTGTGGAGAATTAACTCATTGATGGACATTGGCTTGGCTTAATTACAGTCTACACCTTGTTTTTAAAAGGAGAGCCCAATCTCTTCTTTTTTCTATGATGTCAGCATGTCAAGGGGGGCTGGGCCGCCAGTTGACCTGGGACACACAGAGGCTCTTTCTCTCCCTGCTTGGGAGCTTTAAGTACCTCTCCACTGTTGTCATCTGGCTCTCTTTAATTTTTTTGTTTTCCATTTCTCTGTTTTTGCATTGTTCTCTCCTTATGATATTCCACTTTTCACAACACACCCATCTAAAGCACCTTGGAGCAACTGTTGTGAAAGGCGCTATATAAAAATAAATTGAATTGAGTTGATGCTGTCAGCCAATCAGATAAATGACAGAGAGCCCAGAAAGCAAAACAGCGCTGGGGGCAGTAACACTGCCATGGGGTTTATCATTCAGCAGGGAGGGACAGAGACGTCAGCATCACATGAAAGAAAGGTATACCACATACACAGGGTAGGGGGGATACAGCAAGACATCAAGAGCTGGGGGGCATGGCCAACATACAGCAGTGGTGAGCACGGCACAGGGGGGGCTATTGCATTGCACAAGAACATGGTGTGCATCAGTTTGTTCCTGGGGATGCATGGTGTGCATCTCTGATCCCCCAGTCTGGGATTGGGTGCTGGGTGTGCAGGGCAGGCCTTCTGCTTAAACTCACTGGATCTGCAGAGCCACTCAGGTAACTCATTTCCCCAGCCACCCTCTAGGAGACACCATCATCTCCCTGAGAGAGCCGAAAAGCTTTCTTTGCCGTCTCTCTCACCTAGGATGAACACCTCGCGCTTCATGGTACCCGCAGGTAACCGTGTGTCACTGGGGCCGGGCTAGAGAGGGGACAGCACCCCCAGCCCCACCAGTCAGGCTGCAACTAATTAATCAAAGCCGCCCCTGCCTGCTGTGTGTGTGTACTCAAGCACTGACATTACACAGCCCTAGCAGCCCAACTTCCCCTTTGCTGCCTCTCTGCTCCCTCTCTGGCCACTGAAGGAAATTTCAGGATTTTCTTCAGAAACTACATTGTTGAATTTAAGAACCATTTTAAAAGCAAACTTTCAACCTTGGATATTGTGGAAGCACCAACAGTAAGGAGGAGGTGCAGAAGCGAAGCACAATCAGTATTGAGGAGGTGCAGAAGCAGAACACCAGCAGTAAGGAGGAGGTGCAGAAGTGAAGCACCAGCGGTAAGGAGAAGGTGCAGAAGTGAAGCACCAGCGGTAAGGAGGAGATACAGAACCAGAGGCTGGAGAAGTCTTTACAAACACATTTGAAGAGAGAGGCCCACACTCAGCAA
>JAABNY020000063.1:19077816-19099168 GCA_015164015.2 Brevimyrus niger | reverse complement strand
GTGTGTATATGTGTGTATATATATATGTGTGTGTGTATATACATACATACATACACACACACATATACACACATATTATATATATATATATATATATATATTTTTTTTTTTACTAGATTACCTAATGGTTATAAAATCTGTAATTGATTTTTTTAGTTCAAGATCAAGTTCTTCAGTTAGCAACCACTGAAACAGATGATTGACAAAGTAGAAGGAATTCATCATAAATCTGAAAAACTTACCATAGATATATCACCCAACACTACCTGAAAGTAACTCACAATTACTCACTGAAGTGTGCCACAGCATAAGAAGATACAGAATGTAACGTGGCAAGTTCTTGTTGGGATTTAGCCCCCCCAACCCAGCAACACCGTTAAACAACACGCCACACTTGGCAGTGCTACAACCTGAAATTCCTCCATAATTGCATGACCTCACAGACAGAGAGCTAAACATGCAAGTCAGTGCATTAGCATGTTTGCTAATAAGCCAAATGTCCTTCTAATGGAAACGGCATCAAAAGAAGAAAGGCTAATTAATCTCTACGCTTGCGTCACACCAAATCATGGCAGATAAAATCCCCAGCTCGAGCCGAACAGAAAAGGCACAGCAGTGTCTGCTTTCCATAAACAGATCCTTTTGCTTTTGAGGGCCTTGCTTCACGTATTCCATGCTGACGCATGCAATTAGACCATCTGACAGTGACCCTTAATGGCATCCACTGCACCCCCCCACCCCTTTCCCACTCCCTCAGGTAACTCCAGCAGGGTGGGGCAGAGGGCAGCCACCGATGTAGGTGAATGTTTAAGTGGATGGGGTAACGGGACTGAAAGCTGGCTCTTAATTATTAGCCTACTCATAAGAGAGACGCTCAGCAAGCTTCATCAGAAATACCCATTTGAAGTTTAAAAACAGTATGTCCTCCTGTCTATTTCATCCTTACATTTAACAGAGCCCCAACAATGGATAGGCTGATCCACATTTTTTCAGTTCCAGTCTGATTCTACTTTAAACTAGTAAATACAAGTGAAAAAAATGTGTGCCAAAAAATCTTTATTGAGACTACTAGAAACACACATAATGTACTGTTCCCTCATTTGAACATTTAGTTTTAAGCATTTTTGAGGCATTTACAGTTCAATCTGAATATCTTCCAAGAAAGTATACAGAAGTGGCGAACGCTTAAAGTGCCCCCAAATTTTTATCCGACTAGCAACATCACCTACATTTCATTGCAACAGCAGCCTCTTGTGTATCACAAGCTGCAGCAAGTGCGCAAAACAGCCCAAGCTGGCAAACTCCCAAGTCACCCATTGCTTTTTTCATATTACTTGCATTATCTCAAACAATTATGTGCGCTTCATTTAGCAGAATTATCCAAGAAACGCTACTTCCACCTCTGAAAACTTTGTTTTTAAAGTCTGCAAATCGCTGTGCTAGTAGTTATCTAATGTTCATACACTCCTCCTACTGCATATGGTATACACATGCAAGGTGAAGTCACTGTGATGACACCCAATGAGTGGCAAAAAAACACGTGAGTGGCAGCATTAGTATTCAGTTTCAATGTTGCAAAAAACACACCTAAAATGGGAAATAGCTTTCCTGTGATTGACTGTATAAATTGGCTTAACAAGAAATAGAAGCTACCTTTTTCCAGATGGCTGAAAAACTAAATAAGTATTGAACGTGAAACAGTCACATATGGCCGATCCCCGACCTGTCTAAGAGTTTGGCTTCAGTGCTGATACCCATAGGAATATCTGAATAGTTTTAGATTGTTTCATTAAATCCAAGTGACAGCATATGATACAAGCTGAATAAGTAGAGGATCTCCTGTTTGTCACTGGCCCTGGTGCATTCCCCTACTGGAAGGTTTACACTGGCAGCACCGGGTGGTTCAGGGCCAGGCTTCAGCATGCAGAAGCACAGCATTTTGTACACACTGACACATGCTCCCATGTACAGAGACTATAAATACTTTTATCATTTTTCATCCCAAAGCAAATCAGAAGCACTTGTATTCCAGAGATGTCACCTTAGGTATATTGACTTCATGGAGTTAGGTGAGGGACAACCCGAAGGAGTGGGAGTTCTGGCTAGGCTTGCGCGGTATTATTGTAATACTGTGTACCCACATCTTTTTCGGGCGAAAAAAACCACACCCGACTTCTCGGAAAATGCCGGAATATTGTTGCTTTTTAAAATACTGTCAAAATACAATATACCACGATGTTAGGACTGGATGGTATGACGGTAATAAAAATCATATGCTGTCTAGTGCTCGCTGGAATTGCAGTGGTAAAAAACAGCCTGCCTTTATCAGTGATAATAGCAGTCCTGTCACCAATTAAACACGTACAAATAAACAGCATTACAACATTTTCTTGTAATCCGCCAAGCAAACAAGAGTGTTGAATTGCTTTTTGGCATGCCTGCCGGTGTTGACAGACTTTTCACGTCGCTCTGCGCCGCCTTACCTCTGGCCGAAAGTTTCTTGGTGTTGATAATTTTGGCGGCGTACTCCTGCCCGGTGGACTTCTTCACACATCGGCGCACTACGGAGAAGGCGCCCCTGAAAAAGATCGTCAAAAAAAGTCATTTCCACATTTCGCGTTTGTCACAAAATGAAAATGATACAAAACTTAAAAACTTAATAAAAATAAAAAAATAGTTATCAGTATCTGAAGGAATATACACGAAATAAAGAAAAAAACCCAGCCAAATTAACAACATTTCCACAAAGTATGAAACGATGCTACGTTTAATCCGAGATGACAACGGATTAACCGTTTCTTCTCACACCCATCTCAAATCCCACAAAGAACAAACACATGTAAGGCTGGTGGGAGACAGGGGAGTTGGGAGGGGGTTTGTGCTGTCAGGGTCGAATAAGTGACAATGAAAGTGAGAATGAGGAAGACATCAGGACTGATGCACCGTTGACGGAAAAACAATAATGTACAGAGCAGGAAGCGTCTGCTAATATTATTGTGAACGCCGCCACATATAATAGATATATAGGATCTACTGTCCATATATGAGACCTTCCTAGTCATATGAATAAATTCATCCTCATCAATACCGGTTGTCTTATTAAAACGATGAAAATAACGTCGCTGGATTTTCCAAGTTAAATAGAGAGAGAGATCGGAATGCAGGATTATTAATAACGTAAGCGATGATTACGTTACTCAATAAGCAACGATTCGTTTTACGACGAGTATAACGTGAGACAGTTTTTATCACAATGAAAATGATGAAGCTCTCTCTGTAAATAACAGTAATTAAAAGAAAAAAAAGTCGTTGTGTTTTTAAACGGGCAGGGTGTTTCGCGGGAGCCTTCATCAGGAAGCGCTTCTGGCTGCATGAATATGGATAAGAACAATATATTTTGCACGACTAAAACGCGTACAACCGACGTGTACATGCAGAGATCCGAATGCCACTACTTAGTAGGTGGTCGGACACAAGAATGCACCCTGCTAGGAGCTGAATCATTACAGAAATAAAAATTGGGATGCCGGACAGATGTACCGCCGTATGAACTGGACTGTGCGCAGCCAGCTTCTCGCTTTGCTCCGCTGCCTTGCCTGTTTCTGACATCAAAAGCACTCTGCTCCTGTCGACGTTAACGCAATCACATGCACACAACACGGCGAGCTAAAAAGTGCCGTCGCCGCATACTTTCCCAACTCTTCGTATAGCTGATACTCGTCCGTGAACCTGGTCGAGGTAACGATCGTAGCCATGTTCTGCGGGGGAGTTTCGCCTGTCCTTTCGGCGTCTACTGCGCTCAGGTTTCGGGAGAAGATCTCACGCGCTCAGACAGAGAAGAAGGGGGAGGGGTGGTGCTGTGCTGGTGCTAGTGGAGGTGGAGATAAAAAATGGCCAGCAACGCGAGATTTTGTCCCTAGTGTCAAGATAGCAGAAGTGCAGTGGGACGCTCCGCACCCAGAGCAAGCGAATGTGAGGGCAAGCGCACGACAAACCGATCCCAGATCGGTCGTCAGAAAATGTAAGGAAACGAAGCTGTGGATGTTGTGGCGTATTGGCACGTACAGTACCGACCCTGTGAGCATAAACGAAATTGTCCGTGGGAGCTGCTTCACTTCGCTCCAGCAGTTCTGGGCACCCCATAATCAGTTTCTTCTTATTTTTTTTGCATGTAAATAATGCATATATTGCATAAAGTTGAATTAAGTAATCATTCCTAGTATCAGTGTAGCCCTATATGTTATGTTTTTAAAATCAGTTATCCTCATGCATCTTTATTTCCCTAGCCGTGCTTCATATATCTCTACTTATTGTATTGTTCATATTCCTGAATTATACAGTACGTGTTTTTATTTGTTTGTTTGCTGTTGCAAGTATAATTACACTGCCATACCATACTTTTAATTACCCACATCTTAATTTGTGGGATTTGCACTCGCAGGAGATCATTCCTAGCTGTCCTCCATTCCCAAACTGTGGTTCTCTGCCTTATTACCATTTACTTTGATGAATAAAAAGCCATACAATGTAGTGGCCCTCTCATTGTGCTTTAGTATTATACACAGTGCCAGTTGAAGCCCATGTGGCACCTTAGTCAAGCTTCTCCACCCTCGACATTCCCCTGGGCAAACACCACCAAATTTCATCTCAGGCGCATGCATGTCAACCAAGCTGTAATGAAAACAGCGAGTTTGGTGAATTCAAAAAACACTATTAGAAAATATCCTCTGTAAAATAACATGTAGCCCAATATTATGACTTAATACTCACAATCTCAGATTTTTTGTATGACTTTGACTTTGTAGATATTTTCTTTCTGCATCTTTTGCAGTCAATGTGGTCATCTTCAATTAGTTTTCCTTCTGCAGTCATATAAAAGCCAAAATAACACCACGCCTCTGACCAAGTCCTCTAAATGGCCGAAAAACACTGCCACTGCCTTCTATAGGGGGTATTTCTTGCTAAAAAGTATGGGATGCCAAGTGTGAAGCGCTCATTTTTGTGTACAAAATACATCCCGTACCCCAAAAAGCATTATTTAATGAATCAAGTAATGCCTTGCTGCATAACATCCACAAAAGCACAGAGACTTCACTTTCCTTGGTGCACAGAAATGAAAAGGAATGTTTTGTTTTGTGGACAGAATTAATATAAGAACATAGGGTCATTCCATGTCAAATCATCACACTTTCGGACCTCATCGTCACGGATTTTAACGAAACTTGGCATGCTGTTTTGGTCACGTGAGTAACTCATGAAACTGAAATTGGGTGTATCTTGGATCAATATTGAGGGAGATTTAAGCAAACAAATTTGAACTTTTTTTGGGGTGGACTATGACTCCACCATCTCAAGTTCATTTACAGAAGAACCAAAGCCTATGTCCCACTGTATCGCAGGTAAGTTGAAATCACCCATAACCACCACATCATTTTTATTACTCATAATCCTGATATTGTCATATAACATTCTGCTTTCCTCTGCAGCTACATTAGGTGCTCTATAAAACACAGACAATTACTGTAGGCCTTTTGAGTTTTTATGTACTTTTATTTTTATCAGTGAGATCCCTTGCGTGCAAGTTTCTTTTACGTAACTGCAACACCACCTCCCTTCTTGCCTATCTGATCACCATGGAACACCACCAAATGCCTTTCATCTTTGGCTTGTAATTACAAGAAGGTTGAGCACCGGCAGGCCTATGATAGATTTTTTCAATGAAACCACAGGTTCTTTTAGTCGAATGATAAGGCAGGTTCCTTAAGCTTAAGCGGTTTATTAAAACAGAATGAAGATGTTACAGGAAGATGTTTCACACAGCCGGATCAGTGTCTGTTTGTGTCTGTCTCTGCCCCCACTGAGGGAAGCAGGCCCTTTATCAATGGTCTTCGTACGACTCCTGGAGCTAAGGGGTCAGATGGCCTTGATGAGAGTACGTTGTATGAGATGGGCAAAGAACATGATGAGCAAGTAGCAAGGACAGAATGAAATATGAAAATCAGAAGTATGAAAGCTATAACTAAATGAACATAATTAAATAGCTACAAATTACCTACGGAAATCCCTCAGTCCCCCCTATGATTTTATGGAAAACAAAACACACTGAATCATCACAAGTAATTAATCACAGCAAGTAAATGACCAATCAGGATATAACTGTAAAAACTCAGCATAAAGCCTTGAATCTACACTAGGTTCTAACAAGTGAGGCACCTTGCATAAACGTAACAAAATAAAATAAAAAATAAACCTATATCCATTAATCAATTACAAATAATCAAATATAATCATCACCAATTTGGCAATTGTGTTCCCTGGAACATTTCTGCACAGACTACCAGGAAAGCAAATAAAAAGCTTGGCAATCCACAATATGTATTTTTGTGTGTGTATGTTGTCGGTCTTCTGGCTTGCTGTATTTGTTAATAACAGTACCTGATATAGGCCCTCCCACTTAGCCCAAAGCGGTTCTTTCTGGGGTTTCTGGATCAGTACCCACTCACCAGGTACCAGAGTGTGACCTCCTTCGACGGGATTTTCCTACGCGTCGGCAGACTGAACAGCATTGGTGAGCTTAATGCAATAATCAACCAGGCACTCCTTCCTGATGATATTTGGACAGCCTGTTTTTGATGACTCTGTTCCAGAGTTCTGCACGGGTCCACTTTTGGAGATCCGCACCTGCCCACACCCGCCCGCACCCGCACAGTACAGCGCCACGCCCGCCCGTGCACCCGTGATTATCTCAAAGTTTAATCTGCACCCGCCCGGGCCCGATAACATTCTGCCCATACCTGCGATATATTACACACAGTTATTTTTTCTATGCACCTCTTAACGTGACAAGCGCTAGGCCTACATGAATTTTGAATTGAAACGAAAAAGTCTGTTTAATACAAAATCAAATAAAAAATAAGGATATAAGCTATCCATGTTGTGACGAGCGTGAAAGAGAGAACACAACGACATGCTCCAGCAAGGAACCAGATGTGAATGTGAATGTTTGCCGAGGCGGTTATCTAATGGTGCTTTCGTTTCTCTCTCGAAATTCGGAAATTACAAGTTGAGTGACATCACGTCCGACAATCTCCCATTTGAGTTACCACATCTTAGAACAAGCATGGCTGCCTCCATGAACACGCTGCTGTGTGTTGTTGCTTTATATTTTAGCAGATTTGGAGTAAGATTTTTTCTGAGGGACAAACAAACAAGAAATACAAACTAGTCAAACCACATTAAAAGCTTTATCAAATATTTTAACACATTCATAGCAATATTTTATTTCTAGAGGCAAATAGACCAAAGACACTAACAAGTCTGGTAAAAATCTCATATTGCATGATAGGATACTGTTTACGGTCATGATATGGTATTCTCTAAATCGAACACGTGCAGTTACATTTATAACTAATAATACATTTAACAAAATAATTTTTTTTAAAGATTTATAGAATAAAATACTGTTAAATGTTTAAGCCGCCATGTTGAAATTACGTCACAGGGGCAACTTGGACAACAAAATCGGCCGACGCGCGTCCATGAGGGACGCCATTCCCCGAATCCCCACTGCTCTTAAAGGGGCAACGTCCTCTTTAAATACGCATGCTCAGGCAGCCATAATGAAGGTTCCAGACCTACCCGATGTTCCAGACCTGCCCGATGTTCTAGACCTGCCCAGTGTTCCAGACCTGCCTGTCTCGCTTGTTTCAGCGGCTGCTCCGCCTGCTGCAACTGACGCTTTGCCCATGGCTCCACCTGCTACAGCCGACGAAAAGTCAGTCCCGGACCAGCCTTTCCTTGAACCCTCTGTCCCCGAGGAGGTCCCGGACGATAGCACCATCACTCCTTCCTTCATGGTGGAAGAGGAGGAGGATCTCGAATGGGACCCATTGGGGATCTACCTACTGGGCCCCAAGGACTCTGGTGGGGAACAAATTCCTTTGCCGGTGACCCAAAGAAGTGGAGCCCGATGAGGTCCCTGCCTTTCAGTGTCCCACAAGGGGAGGGGACATAGACATCGGGCCCGGGTCCCGCCCGCCTTGCCCCCTGGCTCACCCCGCCCCCCGGCTCGCCCCCGCATGCCTTGGCTGGGGCTTCGGGGTCACCTGCGGTTCTTCCGGCTCTGGGTCGGTGGTCGCCTCCGGGTCCCCCCCCGATGCCTCAGTGCTGGTCCTAGGCCCCACCTCCGGCTCTGTGTCGGCCGCCTCCAGGGCCCCCTACTTCGGTGGGGTGTCGGATGACGCCTTCCCCAGCTCCGGCTACACCTTTGCTTGCCGTGGCCTCCTCCACCTGCCGGCCTGAGCCGGTGGTCTCTCTGGCTCCCTCTGTGTCCCCTTCATCACTCCCTCGGCCCATCTCCTTGGCCCCTGTGTGGTCCCCTGCTGTTCCTGCCTCCCTCTGTACGACAAACATTAAACACTACATACGACATTACAGAGCATAGCGATCACGGTGTGGTGTTGTGTTTCCCTTCTGAATTCCATATACTTTGCAGAACTCCAAGATGAGTATAGTAAGATTTTCCTTAGCCAGAGTGAATCCGGGAGGGCACACCAAAGAGGTGAAACCAGTGCTGCACCAAGGCTTTAGCTACTGTACTGGCCCGCTGATCTCAGGTTGGGATAGCCTGGTATACTTACAAAAAATGTCAGTAAGAATGAATACATTTTCCCTACCATCACTGGCTGGTTCCATCACTGAAAAGTTGAGGTTGAGAGGCCTGGATACTGCCAAGATAAGAGCACACTGTAGGTTGCAAAGCTTTCACTTTAGGTTGCAAACTTGTTTCTGGTGAGTCTAGGGTAGAAGCAGCTGAAAAATTTCTGTGTTGGTCCCTGAGTTGTGGTTGGTATGATAGAGAGCGCCATCTCGCTGTACCAGCTTTTCCCACTGGTCCCCCTTTTTTACAAGGTGCAGACAGCTTGACCCTCTCCTTGCATTGCAGAGTTATGACAGGATGTGGTCTGCAAACAATGTCGCTCCTGACATCCTGTGGTACCTCTCTTCCTGCCTATATTTCATCCAGGTACTGCCTAGAGAGGGGGTTGGCTTTGCCATTGCTCCTTCCTGGACGGTACTTCATGGTGAAGTCAAAGGCAGCCAGTTGAGAATCCCAGTATTGGTCAACAGCACCCAGCTTAGCAGTGTGTAAGTGACTCAAAGGGTTGTTGTCAGTATAAACCACAAACAATTGTACCAATAGGTATTCTCTAAACTTTTCAGTCACAGCCCACTTAAGGGTGAGGAACTCTAACTTAAAAGAGCTGTAGTTATCCATGATTTTCTCTGTGGGTCTTAAGCTACAGCTAACAAAGGCTATGGTTCACACCATCCACGTCCTACAACAGGACTGCTGTGAGGCCTAGCCATGACTAGCATCTACCTCCAGGACAAATGGCTTCTGAAAGTCAGCATATGCTACGACAGGTGAGTTTATCAATACTTTCTTCAGGGACTGAAAGGCTGATTCACACTCTTCTGTCCATAGAATATGCAGTGGTGTCTTAGGGGTTTTTCTCTACTTCTTTGAGCCACCCACTTGGGCTGACAGATGGTTCAGTGGAGCCACCATATTTGCAAATCTCTTCACAAACCTCATGTAGTAACTTGCAAATCCCAGGAAGGATTTCAACTCAGCCAGATGCTTGGGACATTGCCAATCTTGCACAGCCACCACTTTATCTGGGTCTGTGGACACCCCTTCCTCGCTGACAACATGGCCAAGGTATTTGGTTCTTTTCGGGGAAAAAAATGTCATTTTGAGAGTTTAGTCCTTAGCCATGGAGCTGGGAAAATACCTTGTTAGTTTGTTAAGATGCTGCTGCACTTTAGATGAGAAGACAATTACATCATCAAGGCAAAGCAAAACAGATTAGCTTCTCTGATCTCCAAACAATCTTTACATTAAATGCTGGAATGTGCAAGGAGCATTACACAAACCAAATGGCATTTGATTCCACTCAAAGAGGCCAAGCGAAGTGAAAAAAGCCAAGTCCTATCCTTTTCTATCACAGCCACCTGGTTTTAGACACTGGCTAAGTCATCCAGAGCATCCAGAGACTCCTCAATGAGTGAAAGTGGATAAGCGTCCTTGCGTTTTTTGGCATTCAACTGGAAATAATCTACACAGTCTCAGTGTTCCATCTTTTTTCATGACAACTACTATCGGTGAGGAATATGGACTACTGCTCTCTCTATTTACCTTGGAGTCAAAAAGCTCTGTGAGCTTTCACAATTCCATACTGAGAAGGTGGAAGTCTGCGATAGGGCTGCCTCACTGGTGTATCATCTATTAAGGGTGTAATTAGACTGGTGCATCCCAAGTCTCCCTCCCTCATGGAAAACAGTGACTGAGCTCTAGCCTCTACTGCCTCTGATTCGGAGAGACCTTTGAAGTTTGGAAGGTCTAGGGTACTTGTAGTAGTTATCTTTGTTTCTGATAACTGAGATTAAATTGAGGCCACGTATTGTGGGCATGAGTTTGGAGACTCTGACAGGACAACCTCAAGATTCTTCACTTCTACCCATTGCAATACTTGGTGTGGATGAAACATGACATCCATGGTGCCTATGTTAGTAATAAGGGCAAACAGAACAGTTCCATTGGCTGATACCAGACATGGTGACACTAAAAGGCCATAAGGTAGTGCTCCGTCATCTGGTTGTGTTAATTTTGTTGATAAAAAATTTTCATCATAGTTATTGTCAACAACCTTTATTTTCAGAATAAAACGAGACGATAACTAAATAAAAATGATTTTTTGACGCCTAAGACTATAAAGTGTATTGACAATTTTGTAAACGAATAGAAATGAGTCGAAAATGTTTCCAGAGACAAGATCCAGTCAGAACTAATGTTCGCATAAGGCAGGGATCAGGTAGAGAAAATTTCTTGAAGCAAAGGTCCAGAAGATAATAATGTCTAACAATTTAGTGTGATATATAGTTAAGCAGCATAATAATTGTATCAACATCTACTAAATAAAGGTAGGGCTGCATTTCCAATTAAGATAAAATAAATAAAATGTGAAAATTGTGCATGTTTAAATAAAATGCTTAACTTAAGCCGTAAATCCCTAATACAGTCATGTTTATAAGTGTATTTACACTGTTAAATGCAGAAGCAGATTATTTAAAAGGTAAGAACTGTCTGTGTGTGCAGACATCTCAAACTGAAAATCTCACTCCAGCCAGCTGGCTGAAGTTTGCAACCCCATGTTTTATTTGAAATAAAAAGTAAAATGCTCTGTTCTCACCTGAAACAGCTCATCACTCCGTTTGCATTGTTGGATCTGGGGAAACTAACTCAGATGCAGACTAAATACACAGGACAGGCGGAGCATAACAGGCAACAGGTGATTACAATTGGGAAGTAACATGAGGTAACGAGGTCGGCGTGGCACACACGAGGATCGGACGAGCTGGGTGTGACAGAACCCCCCCTTCTAAGGAACGGAAGCCGCAGGGGCCACAGGCGGCCGCGAGGAGGGAGCAGGAGGGAAGGCCAAAGGTGAGTAGGAGGAAGGCGCAAGGAGCAATGGAGGAGGCAAGAAGGAGGGCTAAGGGGACACGGGCAAAGGGAGGAAAGGAGCAGCAGCCACGACAGGCGAAGGCGCAGCCGGCGCCAGCCAAGGCGTAGGTGACTGACGAGTCGGAGGCAGGGGACCCGCACTGCAAGGTTCAGTATTCCAGTATGTAAAGTTCACTGGCAAGAGAAAGCACTTACATGCACAAGTAACTTATGTGGATCTCAAAACACAGTACAATAGCAAAATAAAACGTCACATAGTAAAAAAGCAACAATATAGCAATACAGGAACAACATTACAAAAGATGTAAAGTGATTAATCGTAATGCACGTAGAGCCGCAGAGCAATGTAATGTATGTGTATGGCTGATACCCAGTAAAAATCTGCATTACCTGAACATTGCTATTTTGTAGTGATTATCATGTTGTGAAAGTACACAAACACAACATCGAGAAGTATAGATAATGGATAGTGTATATTGCCTATAGATGTGATAGGTGAAAATTTTGATTGTGTTGCAGAACCTGAAAATATTAACCTATTTCAAAGATATTTTGCACGTTTAATAATGAGGTCCAATAACAACTTTTCCGCACTATTGGTAATTGCTATTGGAAATTTAGATTTTTTTCACCCCACCCTAGTGAGCATCCATAAACTTTTCTTAATGCCTTATAAATCTCTTTTGGGTCCTCTCTCACAGTGCTATGCCTATACTTCATTTTACTGCGAGCTTCACTGTCAAAATGGTGGTACACAAACAATGCTCTATCTTCATGGGACATGAATCTGCCCTTTATACAGGCTTCAGAGCATCTCTTGGGAGATATAATGGTTGCTCCCACCTAGCCTCAGCGCTAGGAGCTCCAGTCCTGAACAGGGGCTACCCTTTGTTGCAACAGTCTCTCATTCTCTGCTCTGTGGGCTCTATTTTATTAATGTGCGCGACTCCAAACTCACATGGGCACCGGAACAGACGGTGTTCACGTTTACCATCGTCAACAACAAGTACAGGAATAACCCAAAAACTGACCTGCAAGATGAACTTCGGCAAACGCTCCGCATCCTCGGGTTGCTACGGAAACCAGGCCTTCAGCCCTTGGCCTCGCCTGTTGCCTGCGGCCGGGACAGAGCCTGTCGGAACCAGTGCACGAGGAAACAGAAGCGCGGCAAGCGAGCGGGGGTCCGTGCAAGGTTGAAAGCAAATCCCAGCCGGCCGGCACTCCCATCCATCCTGCTTTCAAATGTCTGCTCCCTGGATAATAAATTGGATTACATCAGACTTCAATGGACTACCCAGCGGGAATTCAGAGACTGCCGTATCTTTGTTTTCACGGAGACATGGCTCAGCGACAGAGTTCCGGACACCACCATACAGCTAGCTGGGCTAACTGCATTTCATGCTGACAGAAGCGCAGCACTGTGCGGTAAGTCTCGCGGGTGGTGGATTGTGTGTTTATATCAACACGGAATGGTGCAAGAACTCTGTTTTACTGTCCAGCTTCTGCTCACCGCTGGTGGAGTTAGTGACTGTCAGATGTAGAGCTTTTTATTTACTACAGGAATTCACCACTGTGTTCATTGTTGGAGTGTATATTCCCCCGAGTGCTAATGCTAAACAAGCGCTTTGTGAGATGTACTCGGCTATCAGTGGATTACAGAACACACACCCGGATGGACTGTTTATTATCGCTGGATATTTCAACCATGCAAATCTCAAGACAGTTCTCCCGAAATTCTATCAGTATGTGGACTTTGCAATGAGAGGGGAGAACGTGCTGGATCTCGTTTACACAAACATTCCCAGCGCGTTTAGGGAAGCTGCATCCAATGGCGACAGCATCAACTTGGATGAGTATGCGTCATCAGTGACTAGCTACATCAACAAGTGCATCGATGACGTCACTATCTCCAAGATCATCACTGCGAGGCAAAACCAGAAGCCATGAATGACTGCGGAGGTGTGTGAGCTGCTGAAGAATCTTGATTCTGCCTTTAAAGCCGGAGACAAGGTGGCCCTAAGAACAGCGAGGGCCAAACTGTTTGTTTACCTGTTGTCTTTGCACATGTCTGCACACGTGCACTTTACCTCCCCAATCCTTTTATGTAGCACTTTACAGTAGCAATTTTTTGTACTGTCCTAGTCCATTAATGTAGCACCGTGGTCCCAGGAAATGTTATTTAATTTCACTTTATACTGCACCATGTATATTGTTGAAATGACAATAAAAGCAACCTTGAACCTTGCTCTGTTCACGAAGGGACGGCAGGTCCTCCATTTTGTTGCTGATAGGGTTTCTTCAAAATATAGTACAAATGTTGAGACACCTCTCAGCCTTCCTCCAGTCCTCTGCAGAGCATCCTAATACTCCTCTCCTGGTTGCACCAAACATAAAAAAGCACTCTCCAGTATAACAGGCTTTTTAATATCCTGCTCACTCTGCCAGAATGCAGCTTGAGAGGCAGGGGATGTGTGGGTTATTGCCAGTATTTTTCACTGCCCATAATTAGTACAACGCCAAGTAATGCCCATAGATGAAGACAACTAATTTGAAGAGCAAGCAATATCTATTTAATCTGAAAAAATGAGTATTCAACAGGCAGGTGGATTTACAACAATTGATCAGGAGTCAGATCTTATGACCCAATAGACATACTCCTAAAGCACTCAAAACACTACAATACATCCATCCATCTCCTACCGCTTTTCCGGGTCGGTTCGTAGAGGCAGCAGTCTAAGCAGAGAAACCCAGACTTCCGTCTCCCTAGCCACTTCATCCAGCTCCTGCGGGGGAATTCCGAGGCATTCCCAGGCCAGCCGAGAGACATAGCCGCTTCACACTCAGCTGAGAACTGCTCCAGTGAGAGCTGAAGGTCACGGTCCAATGAAGCCACCAGAACCACATCATCTGCAAAAAACAGAGACCTAATCCTGAGGTCACTAACCGAGCCGAGAATATAGAGCTGTTCCATGGCCAGGCCAAAAACCACACTGCTACTCCTGAATCCGAGGTTCGACCCTCCTCTCCAGGACCCCTGAAGAGACCTTACCAGGAAGACTGAGGAGTGTGATCTCCCTATCGTTGGAACACATCCTCTGGTCCCCCTTCTTGAAGAAGGGGACCACCACCCCGTTCTGCCAGTCACTACCTCCAATGTCCACGCAATGCTGCAGATGCATGTCAACCAGGACAGCCCTGCAACATCCAGAACCTTGAGGAACTCTGGCCAGATCTCATCCACCCTTGGGGCCCAGGTACTGAGGAGTTTTTTAACCACCTCAGTGACCTCCACCATAGAGAATGGGGAGTCCACCCCCAAGTCCCCAGACTTGCATATTGGAAGGAGTGTCGGTGGGATTGAGGAGGTCTTTGAAGTATTCCTTCCACTGACCCACAATGTCCTGAGCTGAGGTCAGCAGCGCCCCAACCCCACCATAAACAATGTTGATGCTGCACCGCTTTTCTGCCCTGAGCAACAGTCAGTCCCATCCCCCCACCTGAAGGTGAATGGAGGCTACCCTCTCGTCCGCCATGGTAAACCCCAATGTATAGGCACCCAGCCAGAGGGTAATAAGTATGCCCACCCCTGCTCAGCTCCTCTCCCCGCAATCAACTCCAGAGTGGAAGAGGGTCCAAACCCCTTCAAGGTTCCATGCATTGAGGTGAGCTCGACTATATTTAGTTGGAATTGCACAACCTCGTGCACCAGCTCAGGCTCCTTCCTCATCAGAGAGGTGACATTATATGTCCTGCCAAGGTCCCCGCCTTCAGCCACTGCTTGACTCACATCAAACCCAATCCCTTTGGCCCCTCCTTTGGCAGTCTTCAGGTTGAGCCCGACCAGGCCCCATGGGTGCAGGTCTGGCTATCAAGCGCTCACCATCAAGCCCTACCCTCAGGCCTGGCTCAAGGGGAGGGCCCCAGTGACACACATGGGGTGGGTGAGGGAGACATCTGGGTAAGGGAGAATGTGAATCCATGTTTTTATTCATCATAACGGGTCATGAGTCGCACTTCGTCTGGTTCCTCAACCAGGACCTGCCATAATGCCCTGGGCAACTTAGCTCCTGGGATCATTGGAACACAGAAACCCCTCCACCATGATAAGGTGTTGGCTCCAGGAGAGGCAATCAAATAACATGCAACAGAAAAATAATTCCATGTAATAGAAACCCCTTGCTCCATAATTCTCTCACAAAAAAATTAAATACAGTGGTACCTCGGTTCTCGAACTTAATCCGTTCTGGTCTACAGATCGAATCCTAAAGTTCTGATCGAATTTTTCCCATAAGAAATAATGGAAAACCAATTGATTGGTTCCTGGCCCTCCAAAATTACACCTAAATATGTTTTTATTTTTAGCATTTAAACACAAAATAAACAGGATAAAACAAGAAGAGCATTTTTTTTTCTTAATGGCTTCCAAAACGATAAAGATCTTATCCCAATATTACCCCTGTCCTGCCCGATCATCCGCTCCTTCCGTGAGCCATGCCCCCTCGTTAACCTCGTGTGAGATCCCTATGTGATCAGCTGTTTCTGGTTGTTGTCATTAGTCCTCTGTATTAAGTCTGAGTTTCAGTTTGTTTCCCCAAGTCTGGTCATTGGGTGCGTTCAACTTGCTTACAGCACTGGCTTAAACTAACGCTTTATGATCCTGATGCAATGCATTACGGTTAGATGCATTGCGACCTCTCACCCAGCTACACAAATTGGAACCGCCTCCGTGACAACACACCTTTGCCCTTATTGGCTGAAGAGTTTAGTTACATGCATGACGTTTGTATCCCAGGCAGTTCAGATGCATAATCTGCTATTTCTCCCGAATATCACGTAAAGCAGTGAGAACTGGTTTTCACTTAATTCACCTAATAAAATAAAGTTTAAATGAATTACATACAGTAAATCCTCAAATAGTACATGGAAGTGGTTTAATTATTGTTAGTCACTGTAATGTTGTGCTGCTTTATTTGGTTAATCGTCCAGTCTGCGAAGTAGGCATTAAAATAAATATTGCATTGTATTATGACTCATTTCCCGGGGCGTACAATTTATATTAGGTCAGTGTTCACGGTTCAACTTATGATATTCAGATTGAGTTTTGGGTCAAACTGGTGTGATCGACTTTCAAGAAATTTGAGTTCTAGTGAGTTTGAGAACCAAGGTACCACTGTACATGCAATTGGAATAAATCACGCTGTTAGGTTTTAGCCTTTCCCTTGATCAACTTTCCCAACATGTTAACCTTAATAGTGTTTTACTGTGGTTAAAAATAAAGCCAACTATAGTAAAACCAAAAACAAAACATAAAATATCCCTAAAACAATAGCTGACACCAAGACAATGCACCAAACTCCCAATTATTCATGGCCGGGCTTGCATTGCTGTACTGCTGTCACTCGTTAGCTCTCTTGTTTATCTGCTCTGTCTGCTATGCTTCCTGTTAGTTGTTTTTGTGTAGCAGTCATTGCTAACCAGGTGCCTTGAAGGACCCCAAACAACACTTAGCTGTCTGACAAAATGCCTGATCTTAAATAGTTCCAGGGTGGTCCCCTGACTACAATAAGTCCAAAATGAGCTGAATCAAAAGCATTGGGGTTTGCAAAGCATACTGAATTTGTACAAGGCAATAAAACTGTTACATACATGTAAATGCTACTGGGTGATGAAAGTTGGCAACACTGTGTTTGAGGTTTTTACATCCATCCATCCATCCATTTTCCAAACCGCTTATCCTACTGGGTTGCGGGGGGGTCCGGAACCTATCCCGGAAGCAACGGATATGAGGCAGAGAACAACCCTGGACAGGGGGCCAACCAATCGCAGGGCACACTTAGGGAGAACATGCAAACTCCACACACATGGAACCCAGGTCCCAGAGGTGTGAGGCAACAGTGCTAACCACTGCACCACCATGCCGCCCCAGGTTTTTACATTAATGTTTTAATACCAAATTCTGGTATTCTGGAAATGATAAAGTTTGGTAGGCTATAAGTATATTGAATAGTTTAAGTGATATACCCCCACATATATCAGAGGTCAAAACATTGCTAATTTTGGAGTTATTCAAGCCAGAAGTGAGCTAAATGAATAGCCATTTGTCAGCTGGAAGAGCCGGCTGTTTTTGATGAACTCAGTAATAAGAGCCAGAATTCCCATCACTAGTTTAGCTAGTCATACCACACAAAGAAGCTGTAATCATATACTTAAGAAAATGCAGAGTTTTATATCTGTGGGTAAAACCTGTATCTTCTCTTAGTCCCAGAGAATATAGATATAAATGTAGATAGATATTCATAACTTCAACACAATACGTAAGCTTTCGTGGTGCTGAATATTTATATAACATTTATTTTTCGTATACACACAAGCAGAATGACGCTGTATAACTGAAAATCACAATACAATGATGTAGGTTGAAACTCGACTTGTATTTCCAGTTTTATGTAATACAAAATATAGCATATGTTGGTTATGTGTTTATATGTTGTTTATTAAAACTTATTTAAATCTATGACAGATGAAAATGGTAGACATATCCTATAATTACACCCTGGGTATGACATGAAACTGCATTCGGCCCTGCAAGCTGTCCTCCAACTTGCAGGGAAAACATTTTTGGGGGTTGGTGGTGGGATTGACACTCCATCCACCGTAAAACAGCTAACAATTGCTCGATTTACACAAGCTAGATACTTTTCTGCTGTCCACAGGAATAGCTCTGGTTCAGCTGCCTATAGGAAGGCTGCACACAGTCAGTTATGTCTCGTTGAGGGAGACATTTTACTTGCAACTTTGCTTGGTTGTTGATGGATGCCCACGGGGTGACACTCCTCTGGTCATGGGTGACTTCATTGCGATCACTGGCACTGACAGGGCTGGCTATGAGGATTGTGTTGGTCCTCATGGGTCTGGAGACTGGGGTGAAAGTAGCTCCATGTTCCTTGACTTTGCGAAAGGCCAGGGGCTGAGGGTTGCTAGATCCTGGTTCCAATGCCCTGAGCCACATCGTTGAACTTGGTACTCGAGTACCGGTGGTGTGGCGGAGGAGATCGATCACATCCTCATGGGCAGATGCTGGAGGCTCCTGCAGGGTCTACAGAAGTGCCCAGTATGTGAATTCTGACCACAGACTTGTTGTTGTTACTCTGAAGATTTAGCTTCAATTTAGTAGGCTGCTAGAAGAATAAGGATGGACTTAATCAGATTCTAAGATCAAGCTGCATCTGATGAGTTGGCACACAGTTTGTGTGAAGAACTTTTAGACTTGGGTGTGACTGCTGACTCTAACATGAGGTGAAGCGTATACCGGAAACTGAGACGCGGCTGTAAGGGCTCTGAGGGAAGATAAGGAGGTGTTTGTTAGATGAATTTGTGAGCAGGTGACATGCCATATGTGGTCTAGTGACCCACGCCCTGCTTACAGAGGAATCGAAGCATTATGCACATCCGAATCTGCTACTCAGAAACTTGCAGTCAGGGCGGGTGATGGGACAGTCCTTACGGATGACATTGCAGTTGTGACCCACTGGACCAGCTACTTTGAGCAGTTGTTTTAAGCTGACACTCCTGCTAGGATGTTCTCTATCCTCCGATCAGCTGTGAACCACCCAATCTCATGGAGATTGCATGGGTGGTGAATCAGCTGGGGGCAGGGAAGGCTGCAGGGATCTGTGGTATCCGGGGTGAACTTCTCCAGGCTGGTTGGTAAAGCTATCCTCCAGGCATCGCAGTCAATCATTGCTTCCATTTTGGAGTCAGGCATCATCCCAGCTGATGGGAAAATGGGACTTGTAGGCCCTATCTGGAAAGGGATGGGTGATTGACTGGATTGTGGCAACTACAGGGCGATAACACTGCTCTCAGAGCCACGTAAGGTCCTTGCTAGGGTCATCCTTAACAAGATCCATGATCACTTGTTTGACTGTCAGTGACCAGAGCATTTTGGTTTTTGGTTCTTTGCAACCTTTGTCAATTTTCGGAAGGTGTTCGACTTCGGAAGTGGTTCAAGTTAGCCTGTGGGATATCCTGAGATTTTGCGGGATCACCCCAAAGTCATGGCCAGCCTGTATACTGGTACTGTGAGTGGAGGGAGAACGCCTGTGTTCTTCCCAGTTGATTCTGGGGATCGCCATGGGTGTGTTCTTGCTCCTACTCTGTTCAATGCCATTCCATTCCATTATTTCTTCTGAGGAAAGTCTGATCAGAACTCGAACTTTTTAAGATTTGATCCAGTGTTCTGAATGGATTATAGTAAGTTTGAGTTCTGAGGAACCACTGTAGTTCCTTCTTCAGGTAAATATTTGTGTTCTGAGAAGGTGTTTTTTCATATGACAACAGTAATATAGGAAGTTGTTGTGGAAATAGGATTTCCACCTATAAACTGTACAGAATTAGAATCAACTTATTTTAACTAGTAGAAGAATATAGATGGATTGTTCTGATACATGTAAAACATATTGTTTTATATGACTGTTGGCCAATGTTCATATTGCTCAGAAACATTTTAAGGCTGAGCTGCAGCAGAACGGCCTCTGGGAGGGTTGTGGGATGATAGCGCTGTCTCCTGTTCACCTCAGTACACACCCTGACTGTTCTGCTGTACGCAGCCACACCCTTGTCCAAATGGAAGTTCCCTCCTTTAATGGGAACAGATTCATTCCCGTGGGCTAACGGAAATGGCTCCCACAAGCAGCAGCGCCCTACCAGGCCCACTCATCAGGGCTTTGCACACAGGCCATACTGAAAGTGAGGACTTTGCCAGGTGCTCCTCTCGTTTGGGAGATCAACATCCTGGCCTGCGTTTGGGTTACCAATTGTGCTCCTCCATAAATAATAAATATTTAAAATCTACCATATGCAGCCACCCACTCTACTTTCATTATAATGGGAAACAGTGCAATAATTCTGTAACTGTTTTTTTTTTCCACTTGATGCATGTAATCTGGGTCACGGTTGAAGTTTGCACTGTCATGTGACCTTTTCAATACGTCAGGTAAAAATGTGAAATACTGATGTGCTTGTAAACATTTTATTCGTTTAGCAATCATTTTAATACAAAGCAGGATCAGTCACTCCTGATCAGCAATCGGGAGTAAGGGCCTTTCTCAAGAGCCCAACAGTGACATTGCTCCAACCACAGGCACAGGATGTGAACCCAAAGGACTTTGCACCACACACAAAAGAGCTTGGGTCCTTCAGTATGATAGCAGTGATCTCCAACTAAATGAGCGATCTGGTTCTTTGGCTAACTTCTTGGCCAGGAGCCCTTACACCCCTGCCCCTGCCCTAGCTCCATTTCTGCTGCCCATCATTATGCCACGCAGAAGCTTGAATAATGAGGGGGTTACTGTGCCTGTCCCCACTGTGAATAGAACAGGCAATATCTTCTTTAGCTGGTTTATAAGCTGAAGGCATCCTTGTGATTGTGTTGGTTAGAGAGATGTTGGTTTTCAGCTTTTCCACAATTACCATATGCCCCCATCCCTTTTCCCTCCCCCCTCCATTACAAAACCCTCCATGCTTCTGGCCTGCTCTCCACAGCTGGACGGATGCCTGCCCGGGGTGCTTTGAAGTCCTTCTCAGCAGATCCATCACCCTCTGGCCCTCACATGATGGCCAATAGCCAAAACCCCACAACCTTCTTCAGCAAAATCAGCACCGGTGTGTCATCTTTCCCAAGATTAAATAAAGGGAAATTCTCCTTGTATACAAGGTTCATCCTTGAATTTGTATTTGTTTATTGTTTATTGTATTTGACTTTCCCTGCCGGCCCCTGGAGGATGGGCTCCCCCTTTGAGTCTGGTCCCTCCCAAGGTTTCT
>JAABNY020000063.1:19064719-19077716 GCA_015164015.2 Brevimyrus niger | reverse complement strand
CTGTAAAGCGCTTTGAGACGATGTAATGTCGTGATAATGCGCTATATAAAAATAAATTTGTTGTTGTTGTTGTTGAATTAGGTTCATTTCCTGAGAAAAACAAGGATTTAGGTTTATTTATTGCTGTGTAATGTTTATTGTTTATTTTGAGGATATTTGTTCTGTGTTATTTAGTGGCAGTAGATTTTAACCAACATATATGTATATCACTGATCATACAGAACAGAGTACTTCTTCAGTCCCCTGTTGGCTCCAAGCTGGTATGTGGACATGTGTAGGTGTGCATGTCTCTCCGCATGTCATCTTCCTGGGGTCATCCAGGTGTCCGCCTGTGCAGATGCAGCCATGTCAGCAGCATCAGTGATTAAAATGAGTTTGCCTCCCTGTTGGGCACAATACCTCAGCAGTAATTACAGGGGAATCTGCCAAGAGAAATGCTAATTAGGGTGCCATAAAAATTCTCCGGAATTAATTGCTGCATATCCATGATCATCACATTATACCTGGGGGAGGGGGGAGGGCACAGTACCCTAGTGGATCCAGTTCTCTGCGGGTTGTATCAGTTGGCCTGCTCCAAAGGCTCTTCTTCCTCAGCCTGTCCTGCTAAACGTCATGGTCAAGAAAAATAAATTCTTCATTTAACCCCCCCCAAGGAATCCAAGAGATGAGCAGTCTCTACCTCTAAATTAGGGGGATGTATCAGCGATTCATTCAAGGTCATGCCCATGACCAGCAGATCACCTCCAGCCTGGCAGCACTGTTAGGGCCTTGACTGAACAAAAGAAAAGAAAAGCCTGCCCCCCCCCCCCATCCCAACAATTCATACTGTCAGGCTTGGGGAGTTTAGCTGGAGAGAAGAGCAACCTAGCTGTGCTGCTCAACTTGTGCTTCCACTTCTGCTTCTCGTTCCATCATCTAGAGTGGTAGCAGGTGGCCTACATACATCGCAAAAGCTGTCCTCCAGCGCCGCATGAATGGCCTCACTCTTCCTGAAAACGCCACCTGCTTGTTCACCCATTGTTTGCTTTTGAGCCTAACTGACCTTGGTTGAATGTGAATGAAAGTGTGGGACGGCCTCTGTGGGCAAGGACCCAGCAGAGGAAGCAAGTGAACCTTGATGGTGTAGCACTTCCAGCAGGATAAGGAGACTGGGGACAGACAAGTGATACAGAGGGACAATGAATGAGAGGAAGTCACCCCTGTCACTCCTAGTAACTATGGGGCTTTGTCTTTTGTTCCTGCATCTCCCAGCTCCTCCACGTAGATCTGCCAGTGGTGACATGGCAGCATGAAATGTGCAACCCCCACCCTGACCCAGCCCAGGCCAGCCAAAGAACATGTGTGATCCTTGGGAGAGTGGTGACAGTGTGCATATGTCCTCATGTACACATACACAAAAATGGACAGACACGTGCACAGACATACACGGACAGTCAAGCATGTGGACCTCCTGGAGCTACATACAGTGTAAACCATGTGCAGGTGGCCACCCCCTGGGGGCAGTGGTAGATAGTGGCTCTATGTTCACCATCCCATCTGCTTCCTTTCAGAGGTGATTCACAACATTCTTGTTTACATACAAACCCAAGTAGAGTAAGGGTACCACAGTCGGCACTGCCTAAACAACTGCACCCTAAACAATGTTTGTCTTATTAAAAATAACGACATCTTTATTATTTTAAAATAATTTTTTTTAATTTCCTTTGTTGCATCCCTTCCCGGTAACCATGATTCCATACATTTGATGATTAGCGACAAAACAAAAATGTGTATGAAAAACTTCAGCACCCTCTGAGGTACGCAGACTGGGGAGTGGTCAAATCGCTGCAGGTGGATATACCTACTTTTAGTCTGGTCGGTCTGATAGCTACCATACTCAGGGAGTAACTGTTGCCGTAGTAGATTAGCTCCTTCTGATGGTGTGTGACGTCACTCCTTTCCACAAGTGTATTATAAGACTCAGGCTAAGGCATTCCTTGGGTGTCTTGCCTGTTGTCTCAGTGTATGCTCCGCCCGCGGAGAGTGATGTCTCGTTGAGGGAGACATTTTATTTGCAACTTTGCTTAGTGGTTGGAGGGTGCCCACAAGGTGACACATTTGTCATGGGTGACTTCAATGTGACCACTGGCACTGACAGGGCTGGCTACGAGGATTGTGCCAGTCCCCATGGGTCTGGAGACCGTGGTGAAAGTGTCTCCATGTTCCTTGACTTTGCAAAAGGTCAGGGACTTCGAGTCCCTGGATCCTAGTTCCAGCCTTGAACTGCATCGCTGGACTTGGTACTCCAATACTGGTGGTGCGGCAAAGGAGATCGATCACATCCTCATGAACAGACGCTGGAGGCTCCTGCAGAACTGCAGGGTCTACAGAAGTGTCCATTTTGTGAATTCTGACCACAGACTTGTTGTTGCTACTCTGATGATTCAGCTTAGATCCAGTAGGATACAACCTTCTAGGAGAACGAGACTGGACTTGGCCAGACTCCAAGATCAAGCTGTGTATGATGAGTTTGCAACCAATTTGGGTGAAGAACTTGCAAACTTGGGTGTGACTGCTGACTCTTGGCAGAGGTTCTTTGCAGCCTTTGTCAATTTTCATAAAGTATTCAACTCAGTTGATCGAGTTTCTCTGTGGGACATCTTGAGGGGATCCCTCCCCTACTCTGTTCAATGCTTGCATGGACTGGATGTTGGGCAGGGTCATGGGGTCCAGCAGCTATGGTGCATCTGTTGGTGAAGAAAGATTTACTGATCTTGATTTTGCTGACATGGCTGTGATCTTAGCGGAGTCATTGGAGGCTCTGATCAGGGCTCTCAAGCGACTGGGCGAGGAGTGTGAGTGTCTGGGATTGTGGATGTCCTGGTTAAAGTCCAAGATCCAGGAATTTAATGACTTCTTGGGTACAGCCATCAGTAGTGTGTCTGTCGGCAGGGTGAATTTCAACCTTGTCGAGAGATTTACCTACCTCGGGAGCGACATTCATGTCTCTGGTGACTCTTCCTATGAAGTCAATAGAAGGATTGGAAGAGCATGGGGTCGCTGGAATGGGGTTTGTGGCTTTTCTGATATCTTTTCAAGACGACAAAGGTCCAAGTCTTTAGAATCCTGGTGCTCCCTGTCTTGCTATATGGCTGTGAGACATGGATGCTATCCAGTGAGCTGAGATGAAGACTGGACTCCGCTGGTACTGTGTCTCTTTGGAGAATCCGTGGGTACCACTGGTTTGACTTTGTGTCAAATGAGCGGTTGCTAGAGGAGTCCTGAATGAGGCACATAATTTGCATTGTAAGGGAGTGTCAGTTACGGCCATGTGGCATAATTTCCCTGAGGTTGATCCGGCTCACAGGATCCTCATTGCTGCAGACCCAAGCGGCTGGACCAGGCCAAGGGGACGCCTATGTAACACCTGGCTGTGGCAGATGGATGACCATTTCCGGAGGGTGGGACTGGACCGTGTATCCGCCTAGGGGATCGCTGGCTGGGATCCTGAGAAGTTTTGCTGTGTGGTGGGTGTGACAACGCGCTGGACCAGTGCATGTTCCCCAACCTGACCTTATCTGACCTGATGCACATGGCTGGTGTGCAAGTATGCATTCACTGTTAAAAACGATATGTGCGGCAAAAGATTGTTGTAACACGTATTTCATGTGCATTTGTGCTGCTATGACAAGAAATTAGTCAGTGCTAATTTATGCCTTTATTCCACAAATGAAGTACGAATTAGCATATAACAGTCAAAATGCACAACAATTTCTTGTCATATCAGCACAAATGAACATAAAATAAGTCTGTATTTGCATTGATACAACAATCGATTGCTGCAGGTATCACTTTAAAGGTGAATGTGTAGTTGCGCACCAGTTATGTTTATGCCTGTTTATAAATATACTAAAAATGGTATAAATGGTGCAAAGGTGACATTAAAACAATATCTAAAGATGCTTCACACAAACCCACTATCAGAAATATCGGTAAAGGACAGCTAAGTGCATTTGACATTTTTTTATTATCTTATTAGCTGAATAATAAGCCGCTGAAACAAAATAATAACATTTTAAAAAGATGTATTAGCAAACCAGTTTACACCAATCAACTGACCAAAACAAAAAAGGATGTCCAGTTCTAACTTCAAACTACCCGCACATAGGACATTTTATTTGGCCAGTAACAGACAGCCATCGACCACCAGTTCTGACTCGAAAGCGCATTGCAATTGCTAAGTACATACCAGCAACATTTTCCGAGTATAGAGCAGTGAGACAAACATTTGTTGTCAGCAAGACAACGGTCCACCACTGTATCTACATCATGTGCACGTTTGTGTTTGCTGTAGAAAAGACACATGACCACACCAACCTCACCAGCCATTTGCTTCCAGAACCAGATTTCAGTAATATATCTAGTTATGGCACAAGAGTCTCTCAGGTCCTGCATCTCTTGCAACCTTGAAGTATCCTTGGCATTCCTCTCTGTGTCTATGCGGCTGGTGAGGGCCCTCAGCCAGTCTCCTCTTCACAGCATCTTGTTACATTGCTCCTCTGTGAAGGCCCCGCTGGAGAAGCCGATTCAAATAGGAAGCACACTCAGAAGGTGATGTGGAAAGGAACATGGCTGACTGTGTGAAATATAACAGTAAAGTACTTTTTCTACCCCCCTCCCTAGGATGTCTCTGGAAAACAAGACAAACAGTTCCTCTCTGGGTTTCGAAAGGCGTATTTGGACAGCTTGGCTTGCACTGCAACGTCACCAAGCCAGTTTCCATGGTAGCGCAGAACAGAATGGGCAGTCACACCACAGGCTTGCTACCAAGGCATTGACCCCTGGCAACGTGTGTGCACTGACAGCCTCTGCTCCAGATTTGTTTCATTTTTCATACTTCAGGAGCTGCTGATCAGCAACATTGCCACCACCAGTCCCATATTGTGCCATTTTATGGAAGAAAATGAACTAGAGAGCGATTAAAACCACCAAAATCACTCTCACTCAACACCTTCAAAGTTCCTGAACTGTGAAAGAAATCATGCCAAAAAAGTACAGCTTTGAATCTGGCCTGACAGATGACATTAGGACCAGTCAGGTGGTTGGCCTTGCGGTTGGGAAAGCTGCCAACACACACAAAGATGGTGTGGGAAGAGAGGGTCAGCCATGCCGGGGAGCAGATGGGACTGTGCTTCTGCTTTCACCTTTGCTGCTGCTAGGGCTGGGCATCGTTCAAAAATTTTTGGTACCAGTGTCAGAACGATATCTTGATTTCGACACCAATGTTTTTTAATTAATTTAAACGACAACAAAAATCCATTAAACCTCACAGCACTAGTCTTTTATTTTAACAAGTCATTTTGTTAGCTATTGGTTAGTTACTAGGGGGATCAATTGAGATCATAATGGGTCATAGCATTTTATTTATTTTTTTACCAGGGCTCTCAAGTTTGGAGTGAGATTACATGTGTTAGGGGAACAGTGTGTGTCTCATGGTCAATATGTGACATTTTTAGGCCCTGCCTACCGAATTCATCAAATTTTACTCTGCCACTTCCACCTTGACTGCACTTCATATGTGTACAGAGTCAAGTAATAATGTGCTTGCAGTGGGATCACATGCAAAAAATGTGATTTTCTGATTGGTTGGTAGGTAGGTGGCTATTAACTGTTTAACTTTATTGGGACAGTTATGAACTCGGCAGAAAATTCCACTTCGTATGCCGGCACCTCATCCATTAATTCTGTCTAACACCTTGGTAGGTGTTATCCCTTACCTTTCAGCTTGAGAGCCCTGATTTTACTTATGCAACCCATGATGTATTTACTGTATAATTCATAAATAAACCTGGCCAGCAGATCGCTTTCATTTTCCACAGAAAAAAAACAATGTAACGTTATCCCGCTAAAGAGTGTTGACATGTTTCCCCGCCATCATCGGCTGCCAAAATGCAGGTACAAAAATAATTACATTTACTGACTTTTTTTCTGCACTTCTGCATAACTTCCACGTTAGTGCTGGAGCTTGTGGTCAAGCAATCAGCAAGTTTATCACTGTAAGGGCCTCCTCAGTAGTGCCTCCAAGGAACTAAACCCGATGACCTCACTCACACAGACATGATTGTACGCACACAAAATTTCTTGCTCTCTACAGGAGTTTCATATGACATATGGCGATGTGGTCAGACACTTTTATTGAGGGGGGGGGGGGGGCGCAAAAAGCAAGTAGTACTAGTGCTCCTAGTTATAAAATTTAGTATCCAAAAGTGGTCCAAAATGTGAATGGTTGCAGCCTGAATCCTTGTCGGGCCAACTTTTGATTTCTTCTTTTTACAATCAATGGCAAACAAAAACAACAACACACACATGAACCAGTTTGCAAGTTTCTCTCTGGGCATAAGTTTTTCCTCCAGTCTATATGATGTGTTTGTGTAACATTGCATTAGACAGCCAATGATCAGGGACGTCAGATCTTTACACAAGTATGCTGCATGCTTATTAGCTCACAGAAACAGATTTATTGTTTGGGTATCAGAATTTGGCAGCGAATGAAAATAAATTTTTCGATCCTCCAGGATTGGAGAATTTTGGTCGGTACTACAAAAGTACTTTAGTTCAGTACCCAGCCCTAGCTGCTGCTAAGGCAGCCAGAGTGCTCTCCCTGCCCATACTCAGTCTGGAAATCCTGGAGAGTTGGATGTAGCTGCCTGACATTCCAATCTATTATTCAGAAGCATACAATAAAAAGCAAGGACTAATGATAAATTTCTGTTAGGGTAGCTTTGAGGCAGAAAGGACTAAGAAAGGAAGAAGGTAGAGAAGACATTCTTATACTGAGAGGGTGGCAGGGAGGTGAGATGTAGATTAGGGACTGAGTTTGAAGCAAAATTGCAGCATTGTGGGCAACATCTCTAAGGAAACTTTCCAGCGGCGAGAGGGAAAAATGCCACTGTCAGCCCCTGGTGGAATATAAGTGTTACTGCAACACATGAGTCACAAAGCAGTAACAGGTACTGAAACATGAGATGTTATTGCTATTCCCAGACTGACCCATATTTATGACCAGGATCACCTATACTTAAGTAGTGGTGGTATACAAGCAAATGTAGCCTGCCATGTCAAAAGCTCATTGAAGTGTGTTTGGCTAACAGAGCAGCAGTTTTTCTGCACTTCGATTTTTTTTAAAAGCAGCACAAGCTGACAAGCCTTCCTATAGTAAAATGCTCAGATCTTCAACTGCCCGCCCTTCCTCTATGGAGTTTGGGCTCAAAGCTCCTTTCTTACATCACTGTTCTGTCCTACAGATAAAAGGAAGACGGTGCTACAGAAAGTGCAGTTTTAAAACAAAAGCCTTTTCTGAGACACCTTAGCACCGAGTAGAGGGTACAAACCGTACACCTCTGAAGTTAAATTGGGAGACAGGACTGCCCGCAAGCACCTAGTCCTGGGACCCATACTAAATATCCCAGAAGTGCAATTAAATGCTACTATCACTTAGTCAGTGGCCCTCATTTGGGGAACGAGTTACACCATGGAAACATGCATACAAACACAACTGGCTCTGTAGTAGGGCTCCCTGCTGAAGTGGCTCTGTGGCAAGAAGGACATTGTGTCAACATGTGAACAGGAGAAGATGTGAGCAATTACAGACAGCAGACGCAGCAAGGACAAAGGTTGTGGTTTATTTGCATATTACAAAGTTACAACCAAAGTAAAGGGGGGGAAGCCATCAAGTGAACGTGAACGATTTTTTGTACTGAATAAAATGTGCTCCATTTCCAACTACGCTGGTGATTAGCAGGATTAAGACTTGCAGACATGAGCATACTGTGGACAGGTAGCAGGGCAAAACTCTCACACTGTCTGCTCTGGTTTGACACAAAGTTACAGCCAATAAGACAACAGGATTAGAGCAGAGGCTGCAAAAAGGGGAGGGAACAGTCTCTGCTTAAGTCCAGCTCATCGGGAATCTCCATTGCATAGGCTGAGGTGGAGGCGAAAGGGCATCACAGTAGCTGCAGACCAGCTCGGGGAAAGGGCTGGGGAAGCAGACATCACATCTAGCTAATTGTTGTTTTTCTTCCACAGGTATCTGGTCTGTCCTAACCCACCACCGTTTCTCATTGCCCCCTAGCATTAGTGAGGAGAATAGGGCCACGCCTGAAGGTCTGAGCATGGGAAAGCTGGCCGCAGGTGGTGTAGTAGCCCCTTTCGGAATCTGTCCACGTTCAGCGCAATGACACACATCATGAAAGGGTGCTGAGGCGCACTCCTGAAGACTGTCACGGCAGACATAGCACACAACACACATTCACAGCACTGGAGCCCTTTAGCCAGATTAACAGCAGACATTTATAGATTATAAAGTACAGCAGGAAAAGATGAATCATAACAATGTCCCATTAGGGATAACAACAAAAACAATAAGTGACTAATATTTGCAGCATCACAAGCCCCTCCCCCCTCGAAAATGGGTCCCTGGGGCTCTAGAGATGCGCAGCGATGAATCTGAAGGTCGAGCCCAAAATAAACTCATGCCAGTTATGCAAGGCTGATTTGACATCGGAGGCTGAGGGAGGCGTGTGAGGCTGGACGAAGACCAGCAGCAGGGATACTAGAACCACAAAAGTAATGAGTGTGGGGGGGGGGGGGGGGGCATAGAGTCAGCATGGCAGTCCCTACCAACCAGCAGGCCCCCACCAGCATCCCTCCCCCCATTCCAGCAGCCTGTTGAAGGAGATGTGGTCACAGTATTGTCTCCCCCACTGAGGTTTTCCCCAGAGGCAGGGAGAGCCCCCCCACACTCCAGCCGGTCATTACTCAGGCACAGCTGCACATCACATCAGGAGGAGCAGCTCACCCCTTTGTAGCAGCAAAGGGCCGGACCAAGCTGGGCCAGGCCCATGTATTCATGGGTGAGCTACTCCTCCCCAATCCTGAATGTGAGTCCCAGATAGACAGAGGCTTGCCCAGGGCACGAGGGCAAGCACCACCCACCTGTTACTTAAAACGACACAGAACAAAGCAACACAGACAACGGGTAAGTAGGTACATTTCAGAGACGATGACTATTTCTGAGGCAAGAGAGAGAAAAAAAAACAATTATAAAGAAATTTGCTCTACTTTAAGGACATTAACTGCCCCCCATCAGGTGGTAAACATGGCGCCTCGGAGCCTGTGGTAAACATAAACCGCCGGCCAGATTTGCTTCCCTCTGCTGCCACTTTCACACATCCATCAAGTTACCTGCCAACAACCTGACAGTGAAGGTGGCCGCTTATCAAGGCTGACCAGCCTTCAGCGGAGCCCAGCGATCAGACAGCACCTGTGCCCCTGCTAAAGCGGCTTGCGCTGGCGTCCCCAGCGATCCACTACGACACTCCACGTACAACGTACATCATGCTACATGGTGTGACACCCCCCACCTCTTTGGGGGTCGCTTTTCAACAATTTTTCTTGCCATAAAGACACTGAGTAACACAACTGCTGCCCTCCAATGCTCAGTATCAAGCCACTGGAGGCCCAAGGGGCTGGAAATGGGACAAAAAGTGTTCTATTGATGCCACCTGGATCATTATCCCTAGCTAACTTTACTGTTCCCCAGCAGCAGTCAAGGCGAGCTTCGGGTCAGCTGACCACACTCCCAAACACAGCAGTAAAAAAAACAAAACAACACCCATTGGCATGACATTCAGCCCAAGAGAACCAGAGGCATCCAACAGCCAACAGCACTGATCTTTCAGATCGTGGTCTTTTTTTATCACCACAGGGGAGACAATGGTAAAGACAGAAGGGTGGGCAGTAAATTTATCAGGTCAAATAAAAAGAAGTCTTTTCACTAGGAAGGGGGTGTGAACCGGGCTCCGCCTCCTAGCTCAGCAGCTGGCGGATCTCCTTGTGCATGTGACACAGGAAGTCCACGTACGACAGACCACCACTGTTGCTCTTGTCCTCCACCAAAAAATGCCTGAAGATGAGCTCCATCCTGTCCTCCTGCTTCACCACCATGAGCTGCAGAGAGAAAAGGGGCCATTTAGAGGCATGACAAAGACTGATTAACAGGGGGCCTGAGGAGCAGAGTGACCAAGCCCCGTGTACCCACACACGCACGGTGAGGTGGGGGACACCCCGCTCACCTTCATATACCGGGACCGCTGGGCCCTGATTGATTCAATCATCCTCCTCAGCTTCCTGGAGTACGAAGTGTCCAACAACGGGAGCACTGTCTGTGCCAACAGGTAAGGACGAGTACTGTAAACTACTGTTGCAGGCAGTCTGTGTATTAAAACTAGATATGCCATGTTTCACTTGGTCGGATAACCTTCCGAAGATAATGACATCATAACCATGCTCACATGAAAAGAACGAGCCAGCAGGGGTTACTTACCAGGTTGGGGTCAATCTGTCCAAAAGCCGTGGTGCCGAAGATACTGAGCAGCAGCTCCTGCTGGACGCTGGCCCCCACCCAGATAAAGAGCTGCAAGCCGTTCTCCAGGAGGTAGACCCCCCCCTTGGAGAGACGCTCTTCAGAGTCCCTCATCGCGACAGGCAGGTTCTCACCCTCCAGGTCCAGCTTCTGCTGCAGGAGTGAGTACAGAGACTGGGGGTCGGGGTGGGCACATGCGGGCAGACACACACGTACATGCACATGATGCACCCCTCACCAGTGGCAGCAGGCGCGGGTAGAAGAATATGTGGCTCTCTGCCACGTCCATGCAGGAGATCAGCTGGCGCAGGTAGGCCCGCTCGTCCAGGGAGACATCGGCCCCAGGGTACAACACGTCGCTCTTCAGCACGCAGTTCAGGTAGACAGGAAGCAGCTTCATGCACTCTGGCAGAATCAGCTGTGCGGGACAGGCAGGGAGGGATGGAGTCAAATGAAGCTGAGGCTATTTTGAGAGGGAGGAGCAAAAGGAGCATGCTGGTACTGCGTATAATGGTGACAGCACTCCTGAGCTTAAATACCCACCCCCAGAACAGGCCCTACCTGCCCTGCCGACGAGGGGCTGGCGCAGTTCTTGCGGTAGCAGGCCAGGATCTGAGCACACTGGTTGATGAGGCTTTCCCTGACAACCTTGGTGGGGTTACTGAGGATGCTACGAGAGGCTTTGTGGGGGGGGCAAGAAGAAAGGTTTGACCATGGATTAGGGAGCTCCAAAGGCTTCAGGATGGCCCAGTCACACTGGCAGGGCCCCTAAGCATTTCGCTGACCGGCATTCACTCACCGTACTTAGCGAAGTAGTTGATGAGGGCGTCAGTCTCGCAGTTGCGGTACAAGTCGGCCAGCTGAGCGCAGCAGTTAATGGCCAAGTTGTGAACCCGAAGACGTCGTTGACCGCTGCAACTGGTGTACAGGACAGCACACTGTCCATGTTCAAACCCAGCCCCCCCCCCAAAAAAAAACAACATTGGCTACATGTTCCGTTAACATACAACTGAGATTGGAGAGAAAAAGCGGCTGGACTGAAGCCACTCACAATATAGGATCAGTGACGGTATCGGTGTGGGTTGAGGCATATGGTGGGCTCATCCCCACAGCCCCTACCTGTATCAAGGCCCCGCTGTCCTCGTTCAACTTGTCATCATGCCGGAACTCCACAGTGATGGTCTTGTCGCAGTCCAGACCAGCCAATTCCACATCTGTGGTGTTGCTCATGTAGAAGGAGCCGAAGAAGTCGGTAGCACGGATACCTGGGGGGCGGGGAGTCATTTACATGGCAGGAATGTCATGGTGACAAGGCTGTAATTATAATATATATTGGGGGGGGACATGTCCTCCATAATACAGATGTGCTCACAAGGTTCCCGCCAATATATATTATAATTACGACCATGGTCTCCCCCTTGCATGGTGACGCCACGAGCCGGCTGAGCGGAGACGGCAGCTCACCTGTGCTGGTGCGCACCCTCATGACAGCATCAAAACCCACGTGTTTGCGCATGTCCCGCCGCAGGTCCTGCAGGAAGCACTCTTGATCGGCAGCCGGCTGAGAGCCAACAGACATGTGTGAGCTACGGTCTGAGCCTCTCCAACCCCGTGACCCGCGACCCTGAGCCCTATCCCTCACCTGGAAGTAGGTGTACTTGTAGAGGGATCCGCCCGTAAAGTAGGGCACCACACCCAGGGTGGCCACATCCACGTACTGGTTCGGGAAGAGGAAGAGGTCCACGCAGCAGCCCTGCGCAACACACTCCTTGGCCAGGTTGCCATAGAAACTGACTTGGGGCTGGAAGAGAGACTAGAGAACAGAAAAGAAAAGTTCCACGTGCCAGATGGTATACAAAGAGCTTCTCCACTGCACCAGATACCAAACCTCAGTCCTGCCCTCTTCCCCACTGATTTCAGGTCTAGTACCAATACCAGTACCAGTACCAAAAAACAAACCAGCTGGGCTACTTGTGCAGCATGTCCAAACAGCCGGCATGTTAATATGGATGGAGGGAACCAGTGCAGAACCTCTGCCGCCCTACAATACACTGAAGCCACAGCCCTGTCCAACATGCTGAAACCCCAAGCCACCACCCTTAAATGATGAAGCCGTGCCCGACGTACAACACACCTTCTCCTTGTCTGTCCCAATAAGCTTCCTGTCCTCACGGTTCTTCAGTTTCCCCGGGCCTGTAGCCATGGGCAGCGATGAGTGGAAGATGAACAGCTTCCCAGCGCAGTCAGCCGCCTGCAGCGGAGGGGTATAAAGAGGCCCCCCACCCCCAAGTTAATGACAGGCCTGAATCAAGTGGGCGGCTTAGAGCCAGTCTGTACAGTTCTGTCTCACTCACTCATGTTACAGAAAAGCAGCAAACTAAAGGCATAATTATTATCTATTCCTCAGGTGATAATCCCATTACTATTTACACTGATACCAGTTTCTGGCATACAGGACATCGGAAGATGATTTACATATATCCTATGGGGACACTTTTATATATATATATGGACCTATGAAGTCAGTATAAATGGAATATGAGCTATGACAGTCCTGTGACCATCAGGAGGTATTAAACACACCCAAGGATC
>JAABNY020000063.1:19028460-19042675 GCA_015164015.2 Brevimyrus niger | reverse complement strand
GAAAAGTGGACATTGCATTGCCGTTAAACAGATTCATCGCTAGCACTGCTATGCCTTTACTCAGGTAGTGCTTTTCTATACAATTGAGGCACACCGATTGAGACCGAGCATGGGAAACAATTACCCACAATTCCGCAGCGAGAGAGAGAGAGAGAACCATTGGCTCATTTATGATCACGTGACGCTCAGCAGACAAAGCGGTACATCAGAACTCAAATTTTATCAGTTCAGAACTCCGGATCGAATCCTAAAAAGTTCGAGTTATCATCTAATTTTCCCCATAAGAAATCATGCAAAACCAATTAATTGGTTCCTGGTGTTCTGACGAGTTGAACTATCAAGACGTGCTATCCAGCCTTTCTGCGCATGTGCAGTTCCACCGTTTTAGGATTAGGGTTAAAGTAAGAGTTAGATCTATCGATTAGCACTATGGTAGCTTAACTCGACAGAACACCGGCCCCAAAAAAATATGTTTTTTTTAGCACTTTAACACAAAATGAACTGGACAAAACAAGCAGAGCATAACTGTACTAAACATATTGTAACGCAGTTGGCCTGTAGGGGGGCGTGGCACCCATAATGCACTGCTCCCGCAGATGGGGAGAATCCGGTTTCCCGTTACTCCTGTTGTTGTTTGTGTTGTTTGGGATGGAGTTGTTAGTACTTGTTAATGTAATTGGGTTCTTATGTGTTTGGAAATGTGTTTGAGTGGTTTTTGTGTAAATGCACACAGGCTACCGTGGAGGGGATTCTCGGTAGTCCTGTGTACCTGGGCAGGGTTTTTGCATATGAGGGAGAGAGTTTTACGGCTGGTTAGCTTATACTTGCCTGGGCTGTGCTGTACTTTGTTCTTTACCAAAGAATAAAGCGTGGAGGCTTCCCTCCTGTTTGAGCAAAGCCCTTTGCGCTGTCTCCATTTCTCCCTTGTGGCGGAAAACGCTACAATATAATGTTTATCAAAACAATATTTTTAAATTAAGAAAATGAATGTATCTAAACAATGTATCCTGCCCCGATTGTCCGCTCCTTCCCTGTGCCACGCCCCCTCGTTTACCCCGTGTGGAATCCCCATGTGATTAGCTGTATCTGGTTGTCTTTAGTCCTCGGTATTTAGTCCGCATTTCAGTTTGTTTCCTCAGTCCAGTCGTTTTATTGGCCGTCTGCGTTTTGCCTGCCTTACCTGTAATTAAACCCTGTATTCCCTGAGGTCTGTATGCCTACACCTTGTCCGGCGCAGAGTGCAGTTTTCTTAAAGATCCGACAAATGAGGTATGCGGGGCTCTAAAGTGTCAAGCATTGACCGTTACACAAACGCTGTATGCTGCGCCCCTAACACATGTGATCTTACTTCAGACGATAATTAAGAGCCCTTGCAAAATATCGCAATCGATCCCCACCAGAAGCTAACCAATAACCAAAAAACATCTTGTTCAAGTAAATGATTAGTGTTGTAATGGCACAGTTTTGGAGTTCTATGTGACATGATGCCAAATTTGGATCTTTCCTCTGCTTTTTAGTGTTCCAATGCACACAAAAAAATAAATATGTTATACCACAACATTTGCAATTGCTACAATTTTCTAGTTGAAATGCATTTTTTGGAAAAAAATCCTGGGGGGCCAAAAAATTCAGCCATGGCTGTATGTTTAATGAAGTACCCTATGATTATAGTTTAAAAGAAAGAGAGCCATTTTCCTTTTTGTCACTTAATACAAGGAAGAATAATAGGATCTTTTCACCGCACTGCTCAACCACATGCACTCCATACACTGACTGTGTCATGAACTTGAGAGTTTCTGATATGGGGGCTGGTTATGGTGCAGGCAGAAATGGAAGGCAGGCAGGCAGTGCACCGGCAGCTCCGCAAATCAGGGGTTTAGTAACGGAAAATGAGAACAGCTGGAGACTACAAAACAAACAGACCACAAGGGGTCACAACTGAAAAAAAAAGATGTAATGTAACTGAACAAAATAATCTACAAAGGGGAACTGGTTGCACAGGCTACAGGCAGGGAATCACCAGCAGCAATAAGAACAGCAGCAGCAATAAGGAAAACAATGATTAAATCAAGGATCTCAGAAACTAACAGGGAAACTAAGAAACTGACAAAAAGAAAAACAGAATCTAAACTCTAGGAAAATAACAAAGGCAGGTAAAACAGAACCAAGACACAAAACAAAAAAAAAACCAAAACAGAATATAAGTCACAAAACGCGGGAATTGGAAAAACAAATGAAACACTAGGGAAACAAAACTTCCAAAAAGGGAAGAAGCAGGATTTGAACACATGACAGAGGTGCTGGTGACTACATATTCAGCTCATTGAGCCATGCAAGAGTCTAGGGAGTAGGGGAAACACACTAAGGACTTTGACAATGAGGAGGAATAGGATGGCTAGCGACATCTGCTGGCCAAACGGGGAGGAGACGTGAAAGCCTGGGAGAGACAGGTGCAGACCCTGACAGACTGATGCTGCTCTTTCACGCATTGTAATTTTTTTACATTTGTTAAGTGGCACACTGTGTTCTGTTTTGAGTGTGATTTGTTTGGAATGGTTTGTATTTTTGGATACTATATTTATTATTTTGTGATATAGACAACACAAGGACCAAATGCACTGGATATGTGTTTGCAGCAAAATGCAAATTTATAGTGTCCAAAACATGTATAATAGTGTTTGCAGCGTTGCCAATGTTCTGAATATCACACACAAGAAATCTACAGCAAATCTATAATATTTCTTTATAAGCCTATAATTAGCTGCATCAACAGCATTGGAGTAGCTTGCAAACCATAGTATTTGCAAGGCAATAAATCTGTTACATACATGTAAATAGTTGTTCAGACTTGTCTTGAACTGAAATTCTTACACCAGCCAGATTACCACAACACTGTGTTTAATGTCTTTACTATAAAGTTTTACTACCCAATTCTGGTATTCGTGAAATTATAAAGTTTGGTGGGCTAATCGTGTTTGTGTAACTATCCCTCATTTTTGATTGATCTAGTTTGGATTTTTTAAGGGGAGGAAGTTTCTCCAGCGGTTTTGGCAGGGGCTGAGTAAAACATCATTGCAACCATTAGGTTCCAGATCAAATCATGGCAAAGTAATTTACCAGCAGTGTTAGCTTTATGCTAGCTTTGGTCTGAGATAAATCTCTTTCTTTTGTTATTTCATTTTCCAGCAACAGGTAAGGCAGTAAGCTCAACACCAAAAAATGTGTCATATTTTATATCAGAAAATACTGATAATATAGCTTGTTTAGCTGCTGTCCTCACAAAAGCCTGACAGAGCACGAAAACACGCTTCCACGTATAATGCTGCATTCTTGCTCCCCCGTAGAATCCTTTACAAGTATCTTTTTAACCAGTTTTCCTATTATGGGTGCTTCATTTTGGCATCATAAGTCACATGCCTCACAGTGGATGCCTGCAGCCACATCCTTTTTGCTTTAGATGAAAAGTTTAAGATGTTTTGGCCCTAATGGCCTTCCATACAATGTCAGCATGAACCATGAACACCTCCGTTAAATATGTATATGTGTGTGTGTGTGTGTTGGTCACGAACAAGTGGGTTTTATAATATGGGGTGCTAAATGTCAGTTGTGTATTTTTGTCCACAAAATACATTCTGTGCCACAAAAACCATTATCTAATGACAAAATTGAGTAATTACTCGATGCATTTTGTCCATGAAACCATAAAAAATTCACTTTCTTTTGTGCACAGAAATCAAAAGGAATGTTTCATTTTATGCACAGGGAGTTGATATCAGCATTTCACATTTAGTGGACAGATAAAAGTCATTTTTTTGGACAGAATGCATTTTGTAACTGATACACAATCATTTTATGGATGAAATGCATTTTGTGAATGAAGGAATTTAGTGCACGAAAATGAGAGCTTGACACTTGACTCCCCAAACTATGAGCCATCTCCTTTTTCATAAACGATGGAAGCTGGCTCTTCTGTAAGAACCAGTTTACTTTCTGATTTGCAATCTTTGTAAAAACAAAGTTTTGCGCGGTGGAAGCAGCATTTAGTTTATCCCACTAAATAAAATACACAATTGTGCAAGACATCATAAGCAATATGATAAAAGCAATGGATGATTTGGGAGTTGATAGCTTGGGCTGTTACAGCATGTGATACACAAGGGGCTGCTATCGCAACTAAGTGTTGCCAGTGGGAGAAAGATTGTGGGGCATCTAAAGCATTTGCCACTTGTATATACTCTCTTGAAAGATATTCAATTTGAACTGCAAATGTCTCAAAAATGTTTAAAACAAGATGTACAAATGAGGTGGAACAGTATGTTTCTAATAGCGTAATCAAACACTTCTATGTATAGTATACATATTTGTAAATTAGTAAAATATGTAAAGGCTGAGATAAACTCTGGCCAGGGTGCCACACGCTAATTTAGTGATGCCAATGAACATAACTTGCATTTCTGGACTGGGGAAGAAATGTGCTTGAGAAAGGAGAACATTAAAGACCTCTATCCTGGAGATGTGGATGGACTGGCTGGCTCTGCTTTCTCATTTGCTTTGGATAAAAGCATCGGTTAAGTCAATAAATGTGATGCAACCTGTAAGTTAGACTCAAGTACTACTGCTAGTTAAAAAAATGGTCTGACATACATTGTAGCTGGTAGTGGTGGGACATGAAAGTGGCAGACAAAGAGCATCACCTCTGAAAAACATGAGAGAAGGCTCCAATGTGAAGGTGCTACTTCATTTAAACTGAAAAGAACAAAGAAATGGCTTTTGTATCCTTCGCAGTCAGCACAGCTATGTGCATTGTTACTGCTAGAAAACACAGTCTTCCTAGGGGTTTGTTTACTTTGTTTACTGTTGTAATTTGCTATGTCCTCTGTTCAGTGTTGAGGCCTGCAGTCTCGATGATCCTGGGTTGGTATCCAAGCACACTGACTTGCCTGGGCTCTGAGACAGACTAGGAAACAGTGGGCCAAAATTACTGCTCTGTGGCCACAGTAACATGATTAATCTTACCATGAAACAGGTCTTATTTTTAAAAACCACAGTCGTAAACTATTTGTATTTAATAATTACAAATGATATGAAATACAAGTTGTTATAGGTGACAGGTTTGATGCTCAGTTTCCTATCCAAATTAAATATGACCTTGTTTATAAATGTACTGCCAGCCATGTTCTCCCACGCTCTTCTTCTTACCCAGTAGTGGGTCCCCCTATTCATCTTCCCTAAATCTTCACACTTTTATATTGCATCACATTTTCACTGGAATCATGTTCCCAAAATAATACCCCCTCCCCACTTCAGGAGCAGGCCTGGAGGTGCTCAGACAAAGCTACAGAAGTAAGAACCTATTTTTGGATAGACTATCTGCATTCACTAATCTGGGGGGGGGGTGTCAGATTGACAGGACATGTGTGGCTGACAAGGGTGGTCCATACCCCCCCCAACCAGAAGACATTCCACTGCGTAAGCAGCCTTTCTGGCCAGGGCTGCTATCTCTATTTTAACCCCCTCCCCCCCCCTGCTTGCACCTTTACAGACCCCTCGCTCGGTCTGTGTGTGATTGTGGGGGCGGGAGAGCTCAAGCATATGTGCCCAGGTCACCAGAGCGCAGGGGAAGCTTGTGAGTGTTGTGGCTCTGTGGAAAACGGAGAGCTGCCTCAGACATGGCTCAGCGCTGCTGAGGGTCCCCACAGGCAAGCGACCGGAGAGGGACGGTGATACGGCTGGACGATGGTGGTGGAGGAAGTCATGATCACCCTGTCAGGGGGGGCGCCGTGGGGCTTCAGGCTCCAAGGTGGTGCTGAACAGAAGAAACCCCTACAGGTGGCAAAGGTGAGAGACCTGGGGGACAAGCAGGCGCGTAGGGAGCATGTCAAGTGTGCTGTGTGCTGACAAGACAAGGTCTTTGACTTGCTTTTTGGCATGAAAGGGGCACAGAAACACATAAGATAAATGGACATTTAATGCCAGATGGTGTTAAAATGCAATCTGAGAGCATTTGAGGACTTCTGAAAGAGTTTAAGTCTGAAGAAGGTAGTGGCCACACCACTCTAAATACAGTCATGCTGCCATTTATATGTGAAAGGTGTATATATATCATTATTTCATTGTTTTTTTACTTTTTACTGTAAGGAAATCAGACTCACTTGAGATTTTAATCCCATGTGTGAATAGTCATGGATATCATCTGTGTAGAAGGATTTCTTTACACATGCACAGTCAAGGTTCAGAGCTTCTAAGTGTTGTTTTTATGTTCTACTGACTTGACAAGTATGTTTCTAATGTGACACTGCTGGGATGAAGTGCTGAGTCCAGGTCTAAGTTTGGATTTAAAGGGGTCACCTTCTCTCTTTGACCTGGAATCCAGTTCCAGTCTGAAGCACCCATGTGAAGCTTTTGCTCTCTAGGTTGTTGAATATCATCTGCATATATGTATCATTGAAAATTAATGGGCCAGGGCTGGGATTACCATTCATTGTATTAATGTGTTTTGGCGTGTGATGTAAGGCTGATACATTACTAAAATAATTTCAATAAGGGGGATGCATAAGTGTGAAGTCTCATGGTTTACTAGTGAGTGTCACATTATTGGTGAATTTTGCTAGATTACGGCTGCGAGAGGTAAATCTCATGGGTTGTCCTGTGCCTGAACCAAACAAATCACAGTGCGGAAATCACAGGAGATAATTGCAAGTTTTAATGTTGCCACCCCAAGTTGACAGTTATTACCCTTGCAATCACAGCAAGTTTAAGGGCACCCCAATTTTTTTGACGACTCACTGTTTTCAAATTTTACAGGTTTACTGTCACCTATCTCACTGTTTTCACTGCAGGTATGTTGACATATACACTTACAGTCTCCATTCTAGATCATCCAAAGGTGTTTGATGGAGATGAGATCAGGGCTCAATGTGGACCAGTGTAGTTCTTCCACACCAAACTCACCCAACCATGTTTTTATGGACCTTGTTTTGTGCACTGGGGCACAGTCATGCACTATTCACCTCAGCACTCAGTGACCCCACTCTGTTACTGTACATCTTCTACTTCGTTGCTGAGCTTCTGTTGTTCCTAAATGATTCCACTTTGCAATAATACCACTGACAATTGACCATGTGATTTGTCACTCCACAGAACACATTTCCACTGTTCCAGAGAATAATGGCGGCATGCTTTACACCACTCCATCCGACGCTTGGCATTGCGCTTGGTGAGGCTTGCATGCAGCTGCTCAGCCATGGAAGCCCATTCCATGAAGCTCCCAGTGCACAATTTTTTTTTGCTGGGGTTAAGTTTGGAACTTTGCAGTTATGTAGTTGAACAGAGCATTGATGACTTTCATGCAATATGCGCTTCAGCACTCAGTAACCCCACTGTACGTGGTATGCTACTTCATTGCTGAGTTTCCGTTGTTCCTAAAGGCTTCCACTTTATAATATTAATACTGACAGTTGACCATGGAATATCTAGCATGGAAGACATTTTATGAATTGACTTATTCCAAAGATGGCATCGCATGGCAGTACCAGGCTTGAATTCACTGAGCTGTTCAGAATGATCCATTCTTTCACAAATGTTTGTAAACCTGATGGCATGGTTCGATGCTTGATTTTATACACCGGTGGTAATGGGACTGAATGAAACACCTGAATTCACTTATTAAGAGGTATGTCCCAATACTTTTGTCCATATAGTGTATGAGCATGACCTGAGTATGATGTGGTCTGGTGATACTTAAATATGTCAAGGAATTCGTGTCAGTTCAAAAATCCTGACCCTGGTGTTTTCAAAAAACAAAGAAAGAGAACTTCCCAGCAGAATGGCCCAGGTCTTCATTTCTGGTAGTTTCGTAGCTTTCCTCATTAACCCATTATTTCAGCAGGTTCCTCTCTTAACCCCACTGTATGTGGGTCACACGGCTACCAGTTTGTTTTTGTGTGTGATGAACACCCAGACAGAATTTCTTTAGCGTCAACTGTGAGAAACACATCCTGCTAATGAAACAGTGACTCAGGGTGGCTGGACAGGATTAATGCATCTTGAAGGTCACAGCTCAACCTGTTGATATCTGGGGTCCCTAAAGTGCCTCTGATTCCTCCTCTAACACTTAAAAGCCCCTCCAGGTCTTATCAGTTGCTCATGTGAAGCATTGTTCTAGTCTTTCTGGACATGTAGTCGTTGTTGAACCTTGTTATTGATATGACAACGAGGCATGGTGCAGGTAGGAACCAGGTGGATGATCCACTTGCAGTTCAGAGACTAACTTGGGTAATGAACAAAGGCTGGCATTTTCATAAACTGATTATTAGTTGTGTGAACAACTAATCAACAAAGCCATAGAACAGCATCACACAGGTGAAATAATTTACATTTAACAAGGCCATGAACCAGGGAACCTAACAACCACTAAGGGTTAACAACACTAGGGGAGACTGTAGGAACATATATAAGCAAAGCCAAAATCAAACAGAACATGAACAGGGCTATCCTAGGAGGGAAAAACTAAGAAAATAAAATTTAATAAAACATTAGGGAACAGAAAAGCAAAATCAAATGAAACAGATGAGGTTGGTTTGCAGCCAGTTTCAAACCTATGACAGGAGGGTTATAACTTCTGTGTCACACACTCAACCCACTGAGCCATAAGGCAATCCAAGGACCAGACAAAACACACAAGAGTCTAGCAGAGGTGTGAACAGGATGGCCAGCAACACCTGCTGGCCAAAGGAGGAAGAGACATGAAGGGCAAGGACAGACAGGTACAGACCCTGACAGTTACACATGAATCATCTGTTCCTCGATACATCTGCCAATTTAGCACGCTGTCAAATAACTCTGGGCCAATTTAGGTTTAAAATAGTGCTGTCAAATGATTAAAATTTTTTATCAGATTAATCACAGGGTTGCTGTGGATTAATTAAGAATAATCACGATTAAATATTGATTTTTAATCTATATTAATCATATTTCATTTTACATGAGCAAACAGACTCAAGAAAAAAGGGGTATATACGCACTTAAGGTGTTTATTGAACATCTTAAACATGAGTCAGATGCATTCCATCTGCCACAGAAGTGCAATACCGTGGACCTAGATTTTTTGCTTAGCCGGACAACTTGTCGGATTTATGGTACCTCAGTTTACATCAAGAAGTTCAATTGTAACCCGGTTAATTGTCATTATTAGCAATATCAGTTGATAACACATTATGTGCGGTGCTTTACATATAAAACTCCGTAGCAACACATCCACAGATAAGTTGGACGGTATAGTGTGTGCGACCAATTTAATGAGCCACAAATGAGAAGTGGTGCTTAAACAGTATAAAACTACAACTTTCCCTTCTGTTGATAAAGGGCGCAGCCATCTTAGATTCTGAACTCAGGATCCTCTGTACTGCCCCGAGATATTTCTCAGATTTCCGAGAAATGGAAGCGCATGTCGTCACTTCCAGCTTCAAAACTCTGGAACAGATACCTCAGAAAACCCATTGAGGAATGGGGAATTCCCATTGAGGAATCTGCACTGACTCAAAATACAAGGTCTGAGGGCAAATGGAACGCACTAAAACTGCCCGAAATGGGTTGTCAGAGACATTTCAGGGATTTTGAATCATTCTGCACTGCAGATGGATTAATTGCCTTAAACATTAAAAGTCTTTTATTGCAATGGTACTTTATGATGGCTTCATAATTGTTGCAGTATGTTTCAAAAATGTCAGCTGCGTTGTTGTTCATCTTAAAATGAATTTGAAAGGGTTATGGAAAGTTCTTGAGTCACCTTGAATAGTGGCATGGTCCTACAGATGTTTGTGACGGTGATGCAGGGGTGTGTGTGTGTGTGTGTGTGTGTGTGTGTGTGTGTGTGTGTGAAACGTCTTTTACTTCACTTTCTGCATTGCTATCACGTCAACTATGCCTTGACCTTGTGAGGTACATTGTTTTCATGGGGGGAATGTTCAGAGAGCAGAACCAAACAAGATCTTGATGTTATACCTGAGACTTGGATTAGGCAGGCAGGTTCTGCATTCAGTGCATCCACTACAGCCAAAAACATTACAGGACCACAGAGCATGTAAGTGGGAAAGGTTGCAATTTGTGTGTACTCCCTGAGATTTGAATGATCTTTGCTTTATTAGCAAAATGCTCTACTTGTTTAGCTACAGGACTTACAGAACAAATAGAGCAGTTGATGAATGGTCAGAGTCAGATTTGAGGTCCCACTCAAAATGTGGTACTGGGGGTGGGCATATGGGCCAGTCCAGTATCCTTGCATGTGGGGCTATTGTGACTCGAAACTGACATATCAGCCACCTTCATGCCCATGAGCCATCCCTGAACTTATGCTAAGTAAATGACATTCCTCAATGGGTTTTCTGAGGTATCTGGCCCACCTTTGATACATGTGACATTCACTCATTCTTTTCCTGTGGGTTCATCTCCTAGTCATTTTCCCCCTTTCTTATGTTAAACCTCTGATATATCATTTATTACATATTATAGGCATACTGTTGCTTAGTATTTTCTGGAAATAATGCAATCGGAAGTAACTGAAACAAAGTTCTATAGTGATTTGTAATATAATTAGGGTGTTGAATATTAAACTTATACATTAGGATGCAAACCTGGATGCTGGTGGTACAATAGCCCCTGGGTTTATGATGTTCATTAGGAAATTCAGGACAGCAACTTCTTGAAATACTGGTTAGTAATATTCTATATAGCCTGATGACGAGACCACCCTGACATTTGAAAATTCATCTCAGTTTTCATACTTGTCAGGCCATGACCGCTTATTACATTCCAAGGTTAGTAGATCCTCAGGGGGATTCTTTGTCACTCTCAGACTTTTCAACTTTTAGGTTCCAGCCCATTCATGATCACGTATCCTACACATTAAAAGAAGCTGGTTCCTCCAGCTGTTCTGTGGACCCTGCGGAATCCGTCCAAATTGTGAAACCATCTGCCTGACATCTCTGGGGAGCCAAGCTCATTAAGAGAAAGGCTATGTTTGTCACCAGCGAGTCTGAGAGCCGTGGGGCACTCTCTGATTTCAGGCTTGACAGACAGGCGCTCCCTGCCTTGGTTTCTGTAGCAGTCCTCAAGGATTTTGCCACAAACAGGACACACTTTGAAGTTACTGGACCAGCACCAGTCAAAAGTGCAAGAAATCCACTTTTGTTCTGGTGGCCCAGATGCAGCCATCATTTTTTTGGGGGGGTGGGTTGCTTTTAGACCTTTATGGTTACTCCATCCCCACTCTTCTGTGGAGATGAATGCCATCCCCAGAGCTTATCAACCTCACCAACTGACACAACTGACTATAGGCTTTCCTCCCAGGGGGCGCAAGGTGAGAGATCCTAACCAGTCATTCAATACAGACTATGCCAAACTGAGCTACACATAAAAAGTTACATTTACAATAAATTATCAGACACTGATATGACTAACACGAGCAACATTTTCAAATATAACTTTAAAATGTAATTCAATTTTATCTTAATATGTGCCCTGCAATGGGTTGGCAGCCCATCCTGGGTTATTCATTAGCTTGTGTCTGTAGCATTCAGGGTAGGCTCTGGACCCCAATGACTTTGCATAGGACAAGCAGGTATAGAAAATGGATAGAGAGATGGATGAACTTAAAAGTAAGATTTGTTTTTTTTTTTCCCATTTACACACCTGGGGTTGCATAGAAACAACGGGTTTTATTTCAATGCGCACACACAGAATTGACAGCAACTCAGGAGATTTACTGAATTTGACAAAAAGTGTATTAGATTAGATTAAAAATCACATACACTACCTTTGATGCATTGAAATTGCATTTTTAATAGGGGGTGCAATTGCTAATATGCTAACAGACTCATCTTCTCACACAATCCTTATTTTCTAGTATACAGTAAATGTCATCTTCCTACTCTATTTATATATACCTGCAAGAAATAAGTAAATGTTTGGATATCTGTTGAAGAGCTTTCCAGTTAACTCAGACAGAATGGCCAGTATGCAGACAGTACTAATGCTTGAAAAGTGGCCATTAGCACATACAGTTCTGTGAAAACAATTAGGACACCCCATTAAATATTTAGTTCTTTATTAAGAAATATCAATATCAAATCTTCTTTCAAATCATATCTGTAGATAAAGGTGATGTAATTGCATCACCTATGCAAAAATGAGAACTTTTTGCATAGGTGATTTAACAGAAGAAATTAACTAAGATGACAAAACTGCAAAACTGTTGAAGGGGCATGGGAATTTTTTAAAAGCACATTGTGGCAAGTGCAAGAGGACTTCATACCTGTTTCCAGTGAAGCTAAATCTAGGAAACTGCAGCCAAGGTGGTTTACTGTGGAAATCAAGAATAAAGTCAGGAGGAAAAGGACTCTCTTCCACAAATGGAAATTAACTAACGATTTCAAAATAAAGCAGGAGTCTAGATTCTACAGGTCGAGTAAAAAAATAACACTTACAAAAATAACAAAACATAGACTCACTAAGAGAAATGCTGAAAGGAAGATTGCATTGTAGGTTAAGGATGACATAAAAAATTTCTTCCAATATTTTAACTCCAAAAGAGCTATAAAAGCTGAAATCACTAATCTACAGGGTAGTAAGGGTCTTACTTACTTATTACTTACTTACTTAATAGTTTAAAATGAAATTGATATAGTAAATATGTTTAATGATTATTTTACACAACTTATCACCAATTAGTACGAATTCAATGTTGCCTATGACCAATATATGTCTAACTGAGGCTGATGTGGTACAAAGCCTAGCTAAGCTCAAAAGAAATAAAGCGCAAGGCCCTGATGGCATCTTACCTATAGTTTTAAAAGAGATTATAGATATTATTAGCCAAGTTTACTATTTCAGAAATCCTTATCTACTGGTGTGGTACCTTCTAATTGAAAGCATGTTAATCTAACACCCATATTCAAAAATGGGGATATAAGTAATCCAGCAAACTAAAGGCCAATCAGTTTAACTTGCATAACAGGAAAAGTAATGGAAGCTATAATCCAAGTGAAAATGGTAGACTACATGGATTCAAATAACATTCTGAGGGATAACCAACATGGATTTTGGAGAGGTAGATCCTGTTTAACTAATCTACTTGAGTTCTTTGGGGAAGCTACAAGAGAAATTGATCACAAAAAGGCCTAAAATGTGATCTACTTAGATTTCCCAAAGGCCTTTGATGTTGACCCCCACAAATGGCTCTTGCTTAAGCTCAAAGCTGCATGGTTTTTAGGAACTGTAGCAGCCTGGATTGAAAATTGGTTAACAGACAGGAAGCAGCGAGTAGTAATTAGAGGCACAATGTCACAGTGGGCCTGTGTTCATAGTGGGGTACTGCAGGGTTCAATTTTAGGTCCACTATTGTTCCTAATTTACATTAATGATATTGACACCAATGCATACAGTAAACTGGTTAAATTTACATAGAACACCAAGGTGGATGTTGTAGCAGATACTAATTTAACAGCACAGAGGCTACAATAGGATCAGGATTTAATTAGTGACTGGACTGGTACCCGGCACATGAAATATTACATAGATAAATGTAAGGTAATCCATGCAGGGAGCAGAAATATAAAGTACCAATATTTTATGGGTTCCACTGAAATAAAGGTAATTACTTATGAGAAAGACCTCGGTGTGTATGTTGATGCTTCCATGTCCCATTCTTGCCAGTGTGGGGAAGCAATTAAAAAAGCCAATAGGATGTTGGGTTACATTTCTAGGTGTGTGGAGTTTAAGTTAAGGGAGGTTATGCTACGATGATATAATTCCGTGGTAAGACCCCACCTACAATATTCTGTGCAGGTTTCATCACCATACCTTAAGAAGGGTATTCTTGCCTTGGAAAAAGTTCAATGTAGGGCTACAAGAATGATTCCTGGAGCCTGTACTACGAAGTGGGGTTACTGGCTTATCGGGGTAACTTGTCTAATTTAAGGTACGACAGTTTAAATAGACTTCATATTTGTTCACTTACATTTTGGCCAGACTAAGTTACCCTGATAAGCCAGTAACTTTGCTTCGTAGAACAGGCCACTGGTTAGCTGAGCTGAATCTGTTCAGCCTCGTGCAAAGGAGATTAAGGGGAGACATGATCCAGGTATATAAGATTCTAACTGGCCTGGATGCTGTTCAGCCAAAATGCTACTTCAATATTAGCCTCACACCTCTGGGACCC
>JAABNY020000063.1:19014382-19025970 GCA_015164015.2 Brevimyrus niger | reverse complement strand
TTCGTTTGTTTGTATGAAAGTTCGTAAGTTGAACATTTGTAACTTGTAAGTTGAGGAGCGTATGTACCGATAAATTGGTCATTGTTTGATGTTCAGAGGATGTCCTGAATATTTACTCATTTACATAGCGTGGTGCAGTTCTGCATCCATTCAGGCAAATTGCAAGGACAAAAAGATTCAGAAACGCTCAGTCTTTTACACTGGCAATACTAGAAACGGGTGGCAGCAGTAACTAGTTCCTTGTGGTTTAAGCCCTTGCAGAGGTGCATGAGTGAACCCCAGCCCCTTCGCTTCTCCACCAGCAGTAGCACCAGGGAGTGCTAGTAATGTTTTCTGAGAGAGATCTGGGCCGTCAGCACCTGGAGTGAGTCCACTGAGAGAGTCTGCATCTGCTCTCTGGTGTCAGGTAGTGCTATGGCTCACCAGCTCCTGTGCTAAGACTGGTGTGTTAATGCACACATGTCCGCATCGCATGACTGAGGGCAGACCTGCATACTGGCATGGAACGATCACGCGGCAGAGATGCAGGGGACGTGTATGTTTACCAGGTGTCAAGTATCTTATTTATGGGTTTTCAAGCTAAATAGAATCAAAGGGCACAAAAGGGAATGCTTATTCATGAGAAAATGAAGACTCCCATGCCCCGTTTCTGCTCCTGCGTCAGACTCCCTTTCGCTGTGTGGTTCATCTGAGAAAAGAGGTCTGGGTGGTGCCGTTATCAGCGGCAACTGACCAGCCAAACCTGCCGGCTTGTTTGTGTGAGCGGAGGCCAGAGGAAGTGCAAAGGCTGCCGTTTGTAGGACGCTATACAAACAGTGACACTATTTATAAAACTCACCCCTGAGAAGGAACGTCGGGACACTTACGTTGTCAGCAACACATTTATCTGACTGGATGTTTATTTTTGATCAACAGCACCGTCCGGTGCTTCCGCTGCTCTGCGCGATAAAAACCATATAAACCGATGCATTAAGCAAGTCTCATCAATAACGTCAAGTAGATAATAAACGGGGGCTTTTCCTGGAAGGTAAAGTTAAACACGAACAAATTAAGGATACTATCAAAGCAACAAAAAAAACATGTCTAGTAGTAGTATTTTTATTCTGGGGTTATGGGGAGGACAGTGGTGTATGAAAGGTAAAATCATTGGATGAGCATGTATAGCACATAAAAATAATGTTAATACTAAAAGTGAATATAAGGGGTCTAAAAATGTCAGTAAAAATTCCCTGTCTAATGAAAACTAAAAAGAAACTTAAAAAAAACATAGAAAATGAACTGGAACTAAAGAAATAACAACAGTATAATACAATAATCACGGTTACTCACTAAAATGAAAGACATACACAGAGCTGACACTCAGTACTAGCTATTAATTTGGGGGGGGGGGGGGTGTATTTCTGTCTGCTCTGTGTACCTGTTACCTTGGTGACGTCTCATTTGATATCTTTAATTCTGCTGAAAGGTTAAAGTTATTCAAACATTTCAGTCTCCTTCCTCAGAAAGTACCTTTTAAAAAGAAATATCACTAACTCACTGTGCCAGATGCTGCCTACTGTCATTAAATATGTGGACAGTTACGTGTGGGATAAAAATGCGCAGAAGATATTTCTAGTGTCTGACCTCAGCAGGATCTCAGTTTAAAGGTCAGATTGGTGTTTGTCGATGACAGAACTCTGTGCACCATGATCATTCACTCCATCTACAGCGATGATATAAATATCTTATTAAGTCTCTGTGATTATTTTGAATAGCCTCCTTTAAGGCATTCACAGTCTTTCATAGTGTCATTTTATGTAAGAAGACTGTAGTTGAGTATCCCAATTTGGACTGGGCCATATCTAGAAAAATAATACACTATATGGACAAAAGTACTGGGACACACATCCTAATCATTGAATTCCGGTGCTTTATAAATGTTTTGTGGAGTGACAAATCACACTTCTCTGTATTTGCTGGATGTCAGGAGAATGTTACCAGCCTGACTGCATTGTGCCCACTATTAAGTTTTCTGGAGGACAGATAATGGTATAGGGTTGTTTTTTAGGTGTTTGATCCCATCCTATATTGGTTAAAGCATGTAGGGACGCCTCCCAGATGCTACTCTGAGAAGTGTACTGCTTGCCGTGTCGGTAGATCTCACACTTTATAAATGCCCTGTAATTCTCAATGGAGGTTAAGTCAGGTGATGAAGGGGGCCTGGTCATAATTCAATCACCTTTCAAGACTTTCGTAGCCAGTGTAAGAAATGCCTTGATTTATGTGAAGGAGCATTGTCCTTTATGAATATCGTAATTTTTTGACAGCTGTTGACTATTTCTTGTGTTTGAAGAAGGTATCTTCTAGAAATCGGCAGTAGATCTTGTGCTTAATTTTTAAACCATTTGCAAGTCAGAAAGGTCCAACAAGTTCATCACTGATAACAGCATCATGTCTCCTCCATCCCCTTGTGCTTGTAGAGGGTATCCACCCACTAGTCCAGCCGTCTGCTCCATAAAGACTCACATCTCATCTGTCCACAAAACCTTTGTAACATCAGTCTTGAGATGTATCCATGCCCAGTGTTAATTATTTATCTTGTGTACGTTATTGTGTAAGTTATGTCATGTTTCGGCCTTTGTGACTTTAGCAATGTCACCCAGCACACCATACCTAGTACTTCCAAAGATTATGTTCAGATTGCTGTTTTGAAAAATAATGTGCAATTGATGCTAAAAGCTTTCTGGAAGTATCTTTAATTTGAGACATTTAATTTGAATTGGGTGGAGGGTGATTGTAATGAAAGGCCTGTCCACTTTCAGACCCACGAAGGTTTCTAGCTGATCAGGTCCGTTCCGTGCCGGCCAACCTCACTGAGGCTTAGAAAAGCCCCGCGCTTATTTTTCTAAAGAAATTCCAGCTTCTTAGGCTCTTTGTCAGGAATTCATAAAATAAGAAGCGGCTGATAGTAGGCAATGACCTTTGTCTGTATTTTAGCTAAGACCTCTGACCTTTACCCCTGTTACCCACAGAGCTGCACAGAGGTGACACAGTACAGGACCATCAAGTAAAGGAGGCACGCACCAAATGCCGGACTATTGCCTCGCTGCTGACGGATGCACCCAACCCGCACTCCAGGGGTGTGCTGATGTTTAAGAAGCGCAGGCAGCGTTCCAAGAAGTACACGTTGACCAGCTTTGGCAGTGTGGATGAGGACACACTGCGCGACTCGCAGGAAGATGATGGTGTTCTGCCCGGCAGCGAGTCAGAGTTTGACGAGGACGGCTTCACCACGGCGCCAGATCCCACCTGGGACAGCGAATACCTGGAGGCCTTGGAAAAGAGGGGCGGAGGCAGGCAGGAGGGCACGGAGAGCCCAGGGCTGACAGCCACCTCAGGGAAGGGCGCCCGCCTCTTTGAGCAGCAGAGGAAGAGGGCAGAGGAGCATGTGAAGAAGATGGCCATGCAGCAGGTGAAGCAAACTCAGGAGTCCCCCCCTCCCGAGGCAGAGGCTCCGCCCATGCCAGCCCCCACCGTTCCTCTAGTCCGCACCCACAATGTCACCACTGTAGGGCCAGTCACCATGAGCACGGCCTCTGTGGTGTCTCCACTCTCTATGGCATCCCAGCCCCCTGCGGCGCCAGAAGCCACCCCACCCTCAGTGCTGCAGGAGCTGCCATCACCCTGGCTCTCAGCCTTGCCATCCAGCTCGGTGGTGAACAGAACTGCACGGCCGTTCACTCCAGGCTTCATCACCCACCGTGCCTCCACTGCACCCGTGGTGTTCCGGCCCCACGAAACCAAGCAGACTAAGCCTACTGTGCCGTCCGAGGGCATACCAGCCCCTTTCTCCACAGCCAGCGCTATGCCGTCCCCTCATGCTGCTGCCCCCGCCACTGCCCCCCCATTCATCTTTCCGCCTGCTTCCTCTACAAGGGATGAGCCCTTCTCCCCGCCACTCACTCAGGCCACATCCCAACCTCCTGGGACAGCGTCTTCCCAGCCAATAACCTCCAATCCTTTCACGAGCAACAACATCTCCCTTCCTGCTCCAGTGAGGCCCTCCCACCTCATGTCCTGTGAACAGCAGCCTGCCGCCCCCACCAGTCGCACCGGGATCCTCATGGAAGCGCACCGCCGGGCCAATAAGAAACCCCTGTTCAGTGGCCCTGAGGATAAGAAGACGGCCTCCCCCAATCCAGAATTACTCTCTCTGGTGCAGAACCTTGATGAGAGGCCCAAGGCGGGCCAGGAGTTCAACTTTGAGTCCAGCCCCTATGAGGATGTGTCCAACCCGAATGGGGAGGCAAGAGACTTAACGCAGGCCCAGAAATACAAGGTGCCCCCTCCGGTGGCACCAAAGCCACGCGTGATGCCCGCGATCGTCCATATGCCATACGGCATGGAGGGCAAAGGTGCTGAGCTGTTCGCCCGCCGGCAGAGCCGCATGGACCGCTACGTGGTGGAAAGCAGCGGCTGCCAGCTGCCGGACCAGACCCGTTCACCCTCCCCCACACCCTCCCTCCCAGCACACTGGAAGTACTCGCCCAACATCCGTGCACCTCCCCCCATTGGCTACAACCCGCTGCTCTCCCCATCCTATCCACTGGGGGCACAACGCAGCAAGGCATCCATGACCCCGCAGGGGAGTCACTACAGGGGAAGCCAGCAGAAAGAGGGGATCCGTGCTCTGGATTTCATGAGGAGGCAGCCCTACCAGCTGAACCCCGCCATGTTTAGCTTCTCTGGCAGCCCGGCCGACCAGCGGCAGCAGCAGCACCACCGCAGCGATCACATGACAGGCAGCACCCTCAGCGCTCCGCGGCAGATCCCCATCAGGTCGGTGGGTGTGCGCGAGATCCGCCGCTTTTCCACACCCACGCCCATGTCGGCGTCCACCTCCCTGACGCCCACCGTCATCATCCCCCGAGCCGCCACCACACTGGGGGAGCCCCTACTCTGCCCTGATGTTACCTCGCCCAACACCGCAGCAGAGTCCCCTCCGCCGCTTCCTACAGCAGCCCTCCCTGAATTACCAAAAATATCCGGTGTGCCCGTCCCGACCCGGGTACGTGTCCCTGGCCCCGTTCCTTTCCCGGGCCCTGCCAACACGGGCCTCCAGGTGTCGAAGCTCTTCCTGAGTGCCCCTGAGCTCAGCCCCCTGCGCTCGCCCACTGTCCAGGCGCCCAAACCACGCTTCGTAGCCTCGAGAAAAGGGGCTCAGATGAGCATGTGGAGGCCAGGGGGGGCACACCCCTAAGGGCCGGCCCTCCGAACCCCTACAATGTCACACTACCACAGCTTCTGTCACATGCTTGTGGAATCAGGGTCTGTCAATGAGTGTGAAAAAAAATGTACTTATCCATTCATGATATAACAGCAAAAATGTAATTCTTACTTTTATAATTGTAGGGGGATATATTAGCTTACAAAAATCTTTGCCGGACATATTTGCAATATTCTTGGATTTAAAAAAAATTCTAAATTACTTCTAGGCAAGATTCCATTCTGCTGTACAGACACCAACTTTCAAATTTTGATGCTAACAGTGACAGGGTAGAGACACTATACTTACTGATACCTAATATGGTGTGCAATGTGCAATATTAAAATAGAACCTTCTTGTGTATTATTATTCAAATAAAATACCTTCTTGTATGTTATTTTCGCCCTGACAGGAATGTCCTAAAATACAACAGAAAGCCCTGTTTTACTCTTCATTTCCACAGTATTTTTCTGTTCTCCCTCTAAATGATGCATGAAATCAAAAAAATATTGTTGTATAGTGTTGGATCTGCTGTCATTGCCTATATATGGTGTACAGTGTATATCATTGAGATACAGTCATGATGCATCACCAGGGCAGATCAAACAGATCAAACATCAGAAAACTGCAAATGCAGGCCAAAAAGATCCTGATGAATGTGCGCTGAATTATCGCGCTCGCAAAACTTGAAGTGTGATTCTACTGCATTTAAAGTGCAGATTCTTACTTCCATTAAAAGTGAGTATGATGATGACTTTTCGGAACCACAGCAGGGGAGTGAAGCTGGGCCTGTAAAGTGACTCTTACCCAGGTAAGATGTACAGGCCTTTGAGGGGTGAGAATTTGTTGTGTGGGGGAGGGTGACCCCCCAGCTCCTGGGAATGGCAGCTCCTAACAATCGCAGCTGCACTCATGTATTTACCACTGAGCCAGTGGGTCTCAGAAGCTCAAAAACTGAGGCTGCTGCACTGGCCGACCTGTTCAGTGTATGTGGGTTATGTGAGGGTGAGAGCTGCTTTGTGCTGATCTTAGCTTCACCCGTTTGCCATGGCTTTCCTCTGACGCTTGACCTGGCAGCCTTCTGGCCTGCGATTGAATGGTTTGGCCAGATGCAGTGGCTCATAGACCCAGTGTGCATCAGAAGCATTGAGTATGAAAGCATACTGACCGTGGACGTGATAGAATAGCCATTTAGCTTCTTTTTTTTTTTTAATCACTGCTCAGGTTGCGTTGACGATTATAAAGTAGAATGTTTAGTGTATTCTTATTTTCTCTACGTTGATTTGAAGACGATGCAATCAGTGTTAGTTGAAGCCCATGTGGCGACCTGGATATGTTTCACTGCGGGCACCCCCCCTGCCCCCCGTGGTCAGTGCAATGTAAATTCTCCTCATGTTGGAGGGAGGTGTTGAGGAAGAGAGGAAACTGGGGATTTGCTAAGTTGCTAAGGAGATAATGCCCTAGAGGCTGCCTGCGTTGCCTATTGGGTGTGACCCGCCCTGGATGTAACAGCAAGTCACCGGTGCAGGAGTATGTGATCCTAGAAGAGATGCTGGGGATGTCGCTGCTGCCGTGAGGAGTGAAAGCCTCCATTGGTAGGGAAACAAGGAAAATTGTCAATAGCCCCCTTTTCCTAGCCTTTGTGGTTATGGGGTGTACCAATTTTCTACAGAGAGCAGGGGGATGTGCTTTTGGTGCCATTCTACTTGAACTGTTAAATGACGATGACGTGAGAGAGATCCCCATAGACTGTAGAGATAGGGAGAAAGTGACTGAGCAGAGATGGGAATGGGGCCTAGCGGTGGAAGGATGATCTAGCGGGTAGGTGGACAAGCACAGAAACTCCTGGCACCGGTGTCTCGCTGCCTGGACCTGGCGAAACTGACTAAACGGATAAGCTTGCGCGTCACATATTGACTGTGTTATGTCTTGTTTTTGCTTTTTAAAATTTAGATAACAGGAAATAGCAGAAGTCTAATACAGAATATGTCAGTGTGTACTTAATATTCAGCTAAGAGATACAGGTTCAGCAGTGGTTATACTTGCCAATCAAAGTTTTTTCAAAAATAAAGAACAATTATGAAAAACCTCCTGGGTGTTTGTGTCCTCTAAGTCGACTTTGCCATCCCATCTGTTTGTGCTCTCTATCCCGGCTCGATTGTACAAAGACGGCGTTTTCAGTTGCAGCACAGCTCTGCAGTGGAGTTGCCTCAGGGAGCCGGTAGATCTCCTGCTCTCCCCTCTGCAAACCTGCTCCTTCTGTGCTCCAGCAAATGGACTTTAGGCCAAAGGTCTGCTTTTCAGGCTTTACTTTCACAGGGAGAGGATACCACAATACCTTACAGGCTCTCAGTAAGTATAAGAGCTAATGCCTGGGAGACCAATGCACTACACTACAGTGCTTCCTATGTGCGTAACTGTGACATGGAGATACATCTCAATAACCTGAGTTGTGTGCCTGAAACAGCTACACCTTACATCACAGCAAAATGTATGCAGTGGGAAAGCTATTCTAACCAGTTTTTCCTTTCAATGCTGTGAACTGCATACATTTCACAGTGTATAGAGCTTTTTCAGTCTTTCAGCTGACCTAACCTCCATACTGCTCAAATCATGACTGGCTAGCAATGCAATTAACGAGTCCAGTGGAGAGATTTACTGATGACATACTTAATTCATCCAACCTCCCAGCATTCAATGGTGCAGCCACATAGTCATCCGAATAATAATTTGATTACTAATTTGTCCTGTCAAAACAAAGTATTTGCATGACTGCTTTTACTTCACAGACAATGAAACAGCGTTGTCTTCATGCTGTAGTAATCGAATAAATGTATAGTTGGAACAATTTTATATATACATATATTAACAGACCACAGTACAATATACACTCACCTAAAGGATTATTAGGAACACCATACTAATGTACCCATGTACCCATCCTCTGATGGCTAATTCCAGCAGGATAATGCACCATGCCACAAAGTTTGAATCATTTCAAATTGGTTTCTTGAACATCACATTGAGTTCACTGTACTAAAATGGCCCCCACAGTCACCAGATCTCAACCCAATAGAGCATCTTCAGGATGTGCATCCCATAAATCTCCATTATTATTATTTTATTTTTTTTTCCAAACTGCAGCCTGGTTGTTCTTTGTGTCTCATTAATGAAGGGCTTCTTCCTTGCTTTATGAGACCTCACTCTTGCTTCTAGGAGCCTGATACAAACTATCCTAGCAATGCACTTCACACCTTCACTTAATGTTTCCCAATCCTTTTGAATGTCACTTGATGTCATCCTACGATTCATTAGTAACTGTTGGATAGTTTAATTATCTCTGGCATTAGAAAGACGCTTCCGCCCTTTACCTGGCTGGTTTCTGATTGTTCCCAGTATCTCCTGCTTTACCTTATTCTTGTGTACTGTCATCTTAGAAACTTTGAACCTGGAAGCACCCTTCTGCTCACCGTAGCCTTCTGCCAGCAGAACTCCTGTGCAAATTGACCAAGATTTAAAAATGCAAATTTGGTTAAAAATATAGCGGTCAATTTTTTTTCTGCAGCTGTATATATAATTTTATTAAACTTACATTGCAGAAAAATTATATCATAATAAGCACAATATTTTACTTCACAACCTTGGCCACAATAAGAAGAAGATGGATGGATGATGGATAGAATATAATAGTTCAAAGTTGCATAATTTTGAGTACAAATATGTTCACTACCCGTGCACTTAGTGGTCAAAGCCTCACCGCTACAATTATTGCTCACAAAGATCCTGTTCGCAGCCAGCGCATTTATCAATATCCACCACAAGATGGCGGTCATGTATTATGGAAGTAAAAACTTAATACCGACTTCTGGGCAACGCAATCGTGTATCCAAATTTAGCTTCATCCGGTTAAATTTAAGTTCATCTGTTATATAAAGACTGATCTTGACTTTCATCTATAAAAAAGTTATTAAACTCAGCTCATAATCTTAGTGTACTGTCATAACCATATGATTTTTGGACTAAGAATACCTAGGGGGATTTATCTTTAGCGTAAGACAGCTCTGGACAGAAAAGAGCTGACGCAGATGAATCAAGCCACGCCGCATTGCAAATTCTGTCTCCTAGTGACAGGTAGTGGGATTGCATACAGTGTAGTGACTTTTCAGCTGGCACCTTTCTCTTTCAGCACCCCCTCACCTATATTTAGTGCTGTTTACGTAGAGACATTTTCAAGGCTTTCAAAAGCTTGGCTTCTGTAGTCAGATTACAAAGCTGCCACAGCCTTCAGGATGCCGAGATGCCATTGTGGAATTGGGGGTTCTAGTTTGGGCTCCAGTTTGGCAGAGGTACCAAAGACATCGTCGGGGTTCTGCCAGCTTCTGCTCAGCATTAACACCCTTAGAATGGAGAGAGTGAAAGTTTTTATTTTCTGTCCATTGTAAGATGCCTTCAGGTGATTGTCCAGTGACTCATGTTCTCTTTCTTGCCATTTCACATCTGTGCACCTCTGGTCCAACTCCTGGAGCGGATAAAGTCGAGGACAAGTGTTTCCCATAGCTCTGAACCAAATTATATGTGGAAACAGACAGACCCGTGGTCAGTGTTATATTTCATGACTAGTATGTATTATTTATGTGGAGTGAATGGCTTTGCAAGCAGATTAAGTTCTGCCCATCTGGACCGGAGCATGATAAGCAGAACAGTCCCTAGGAAACTGGTCACTTCCACCTCCCCCAGCCCCCCACTCTGGCCCCCATTCCTCTGTATTATAGTTTCCCATGTGCTGGATGTCTATGAGGCAATGCAGTTTTGACTGGCATCCACTCACAGCGCCCAGTCTGGACAAAGGAATGCTTCACAGTGAGATTCACAAATGTCTAAACCCAATGAAAGGGTACAAATCCAGCCCAAAGTTTGCTAATTGATGAAGACCAAGTAGAGAGGTCAAATCAATTAGTTGTAATTCTGCCTGCAGCCCTACGGGGGGCTATCTGATAACCCTCCAGACTCCTCACTCCCCTAATTTCTATATATAGATCTGTGAAGCATCTGCAAGAAAGTCAGAGCACCCAACAGCCCCGCACTTTGCACCGACACTCTGTCCCGAGCAGAACAGGGCACCCCCTGACGGCGTGTCACCCAGCACCTCCCTGCGTTTTCTGCACCCTGGGATGTAGAGAAGCTGCAGCTTCCAGAACAGAGAACCTGGAATTTGGTCAAGCCAGAAGCCCCCTACCCCTGACAGCACAGACACTCTGAGTTCAGGTGAGCGGGTCAGCATAGCGACCGTCTTTCACAACGGTCATCATGATAGATCTGTATGATTGCACATTGCATGGCAAGGTAATCTAATGTGCGACAGTCAACGATCTTACCATGGGGGCCTTCTCTAAAGCTGAGGGCTTTGCATATATCTGGGTCCTGCTTCCCCTGCTGCAGGGGGTGCCCTTCCGTAAATCGACGTCAATTGAGACATGTCAGTTTTCTGCATTAAGTCTCTGAATACAGACTGATCTTGAGAATTTGCTGACCACCCCTCTGCACCTGCCCGCTTCGCACTTCAGATTTATATGGCCTGCTATACCAGGAATACTGACTCGAGAAACCCGAGCTGTGAGCCTGGGGGTGTGATGTTTTTATAGGGCCCCTGCTCCTGCCAGGGCAGCCTGGAATCCACTGTTTCCCCCTCGGAGCCTCTCTGGGTGCACATTAGAGTGGTGCTGCTGGAGCTTGGCACATGTGTGTTTCTGTGCATGCATGTATTGGTCCATGAGGCCATCTTACGTTCAGTCCAAGACCCATCGCGCCCACCCGTCCACCTCGTCGAAAAAGGTCTCGCTTCAAAATGGCGCTTAAAAATAGCCATGAAGATAGAGTTACGGTTTTGCAGACGCCGTGCAACTTTCCTTGTGTCCTTAAAGGAACTGGCCAACTACCACAGTGTTCAGGCTGGTGGTGGGTTCGGGACAAAGCTCCAGAATGCAGCTGATCAAAGACAAAAGTTCCAGAAAACCTCCAGGGGAGGGGGATGCACAAAGAGTGCGGGGTGCCTTTGCAGGCCTGATTCGTCTCACTATCTTTACCTAATTGCGAGGACTTGACCTTCCGTCTCTCTGGGTTATTGTACTTATTTACACACCAGGAAAGGGCAAAAAAAGACTAGCGTTACTAGTGTTTTTAAGAAGTTTATTTTTGTTCAAAGACCAGGAAGGTGCAATAAACTCCCCAAACAGTGTCTATGGCCTTCGTGTTCTACCAGCCTATCAGTTGCCTCCTTCTCCATTTAACCACAATATTCAATGTGCAAATGAGGTCAGCCGATCAGAATAAGCTATGAATCAGA